>WEDG01002957.1:0-56022 GCA_017591395.1 Schistocephalus solidus
TATAACGAGCTGAAAGTCATCCAATCGTTATTGGTTCCACCATGTTGTTCTGTTTCCCAGGATATCTCTGACATTTGTCTTCTCATAAGTGAGAAGTCCCCTTCCAAATGTTTCTTTCCCAAGTATCGGGTAAATTTGTTTTGGAAAACAGTGAGTACTCGAAACACAGCGTAATGTGATCACTTGACCCTAATGGCTGTCGATCCTGTAGGTCTAGCACCTTGTCCTCATCTCGTGTAAAAATCAGGTCAAGACAGTTTGACTGTTGTCCTTCTCTCATCCGTGTTCCAAAGGTGACGTTTTGACAGAGAAGTTTGTCTGTTGCCCATTGCAATATTTTTTTGGTTGGCATTATCTGGCATTCCCTTCGTAGTCCACGTTTTCCATGTTATCCTTCTCTTGTCCATAGTCTGGCTTGTTTCCATTTTTCAACGATATCGTGAATTTCTCTTATTCGTCGGAGAGTAGATAATTAACTAGCAGATGGATCGTAAAGCCATATTTGAGTTTTTAAAGTTAATTGGAAAAGAAGGTTAGAATTTGTGGCTTCTTATACGGGGATCTTTCGTCTATAAAGGTATCTCGAATTTTTAATAGGCTAGAGTATATTAGGTAAAATGCCTAAATTTGGGTGGCGTTAGAAAGTATGAACTCCAATCTAGTGATCTTATGAAGTTTTTCATCGAGTCTGTGTCAAGCTTTTTAGGATTAACGTAAGTGCAATTAAAATCAGGTATTATATATATGCACATTTTGAAGGGTTACAGGCATTGCCCTTGATGACCCTATTACTGTCAAACTATCATTCCATGTGTACAGTCAGTATAAAAAATTGTGTTCATTTAAAAATGTTTGAGTCAAAGCATAACATAACTTCAAATGCGTGTTCACATCTATAGGCAAAACATTGTGGAAGAAAATTAGAAACCGAAAGATTTTAAAAGGCTAGTTTTAAGTAATCATGTTGCGAGAGTCGTCTTTTGTCAAATATTATGTCATCAAGCCTTCTTTTAAAATCAGAAATGCTGTCAGAGGTGACCGTCTCACTTGGTAACGAGATCCAAGCTCGTACCACTCATTGGCTGAAAAAAAACTTTCTGAGGTTCAATCGCGTGCGTTCGCTTTTTACCTTGTAAGGATGACCATGCAGATGATTTTTGCAGGCAAACTCGAGGAAATGCTCCAATCTCCGGGAGTTATCATGGCTCCGGATAATCCGGAATGTCCAGAGCAGGCTACACCGTAAGTGCCTGTAGGAAAGAGGAAATAGGTCAAGCTTTTTCAATCTGTCTTGGTACGGTAAAGTCTTATGACCGTTGAACATCTTCGTTGCTCTCCGTTGTACCTGTTTGAGGAGTTCAACATCTTTCTTCATCCACGGTATACAGGCTGGTATTCTGTAATCTGAGTGCGGTCTCACGAAGATGCCATATACTTTTCCGAAGAGATCAGGGGGGAATATTTTAAACGCACCTCTGATCCAATGTAGTGTACATGTTGCCTTCTGGACTGCTTTTTTACAGTGTTCTGAGGGCATCAAATTCGCAGTTGTCCACATGCCCAGATCTTTGTATGTTTCTACCTCTTTTAATGCAGTGCCATAAGTTAAGTACTGGTGTCTCAGAGATACTTTTCGACCGGCGCTTATGTGTAGGATCACGCACTTGGATACATTAAACTTAAGCAGCCACATAGCCGACCAGCCACTTAGTTTGTTGATATTCGACTGTAACCCTTTTGCGTCATCAGCGCAGCTGACTTCAGTCCATATTTTTATTGTCATCTGCGAACATAGCAGCTTTAAAATCTAGGTCATTGAGACAGTCGTTAACGTAGATTAGGAAGTGAAGGGGGCCCAAAACAGAACCCCGTGGGATACCACTTTCGACTTTTGCCCATTACGAGCTAGAGTTTCCAACAACAACTCTCTGTACTCTGAAAGACAAGAAACTCTTGATCCAATTGAAATGTTTTCCATGAATTCCGACGTGCCAAATCTTCTGTAAAAGAAGCCCGTGTGGTACACTATCAAAGGCCTTCTTGAAGTCGAAAAATACAACATCTACTGAAGGACCCTCATCTGCTGCCTTTGTCTATTTCTCGTGCGACTGAAGGGCACTTGTGAGACAGGAACGTCCTGGACGGAAGCCGTGTTGGACATCACATAGGATTTGGTTGTCTTGCAGATAACGCATTAAGTGCCTCTTGATAATACGCTCCATTATTTTACACGCTATGCAAGTTAAACTGACAGGGCGTTAATTTTTACAGTCCAGTCGTGAACCTCCTTTATAGATTGGGGCAATGAATGCCAACTTCCATTCTTCCGGGAGTTTGCTTTCTTCAAAGGACTTTTGGAATAAGATGGACAATGGTAAACACAGTTCATCAGCAAGTCCTCTAAGTGCTAATGCAGGAATTCTATCCGGCCCAGGCGACTTGGCAGGCATTTTACGAAGTATTTCGGTTCTAATTATGGTCGGGGAAAAGTCTAGGTGTAGGTCCTCTGTTGTGGATGAGGAGGAGGTGGATGAGGATGGATAATGAGGGGTAAACATTGGTTGACAAACTGGTGGAATAACAGCAAAATTATTAGGCTCTCAGTTGAAGACGGTCTGAAAGAATTTTGAAAGAAGGAATGCTTTAACCTGATCGTCGGTCTCCAGTTTTCCGTCTGCAGACCTAAGGGCAGAAATCATTTCCTGAATTCTCTTTGTACTCCGTATGTAGCCATATAGAATTTTGGGGTGTTCCAACGATTTTTGCAGTATGTTTAGTTCGAACTTCCTCCGCAGCTTAGAAGCTTCACATTTACAAACGTTGCGTTGCTGCTTATATTCCCGTAAGTGAGCATCGGAGCCAGTTTGTCTGTAACGCTTCCAGAAGCGATTTCTTTTTTTAAAGAGGCCTGCAAGTTTGTTTTTATCCACGTTGGGCGGTTTGTGGTTGTCTTTCTCCTGAGAGGACAGTTGAGGTAAACAATCCTTTTCAATATCGAGCTCAATGTCGCCCAATCTTTATTGGTTCCACCATTTAGTTCTGTTTCCCAGGACATCTCTGACATTTGTCTTCTCATTAGTGAGTAGTTCCCCTTCCAAATGTTTCTTTCCCAACTTGCGGGCAAATTTTGTTTTGAAAACAGTGAGAACTTGTAGTACAGCGTAATGGATCGCTTGACCCTAGTGGCAGTCGATCCTGTAGGTCTAGCACATTCTTCTCATCTGGGATAAAAATCAGGTCAATAAAGTTTGACTGTAGTCCTTCTCTCGTCCGTGTTCCAAAGGTTACGTACTTACAGATAAGTTTGTCTTATGCCCATTGTGGTAGTTTGTGGTTGAAGTTATCTGGCATTCCCTTCGCAGTCCACGTTTTCCATGTTACCTTTCTCTTGTCCGTGTTCCAAATGTGACATTCTAGCAGAGAAGTTTGTCTGTTGCCCATTGTAGTAGTTTGTGGTTGAAGTTATCCGGCATTCCCTGCGCAGTCCATGTTTTCCGGTCAATACCAGGGGCGTTAAAGTCCCCAACGATGAGGACATCTTTCTTCTCGTTGGCTTTGTAGAGTTCCGCTACGAGAATGACGTCCTGATTGGAAGTCTGATAAGGCGAACGGTACACAACCGATATCGTCAGTGGTCTGGAATACTTAGCAGATAAAGTTATGCTTAAGAGTTCCACATCGCGTAATGGAATATGCATGTCAGTCATAGTGGTCAGCTTGCGAGTGACAAACTATAACTCCTCCTCCTCGACTTGGTATATCTCTCCTAAAGTGCCGCTATCCTCTAAGTGGTATTTCGGAATCAGTCATATCTGCAGTAAGCCACGTTTCAGTGAAAACCATAATGTCTGAGTTAATTTCATTCACTACGTTTCTTAGTTTGTCTAGCTTGTTGAACAAGCTTTGAACATTTTTAGAGAGAACCTTCAATGATCGTTTCATTTGAAAGATCCAGCCCACATTTTTACAGACGTTGGCCACAGGAAAGACACCTTGATCTTAACTTTTTGACCATCTTTGATTTTCAGCCCTTTCCTCCCTCTGTCAATTCTCTCCATCAACTCTGTCCTTAGTTCCCTTAATGTTAGCCGTTCCCTCGGCTCGTAGCCCGCCTAAAAAAAACACTTGTTTGTGCGATCCCCGTAAGGTCATTCTTCCTTCTGACAGAAGTGCTACCTGGGTTTCATTTTCTAAAATAATTTTTAGAGGCCTTGGCGATGTTCTCATGTCACGGCTGAGGTCTGCTTTGCCTAGTTGGAAAGCTTTTTGTATGGTGAGAATTTCCCCTTTCTTCAGGACTGCACTAGCATATTCATAAAGAAGATCTAGATCGTGGGTCACTCTTTCCTTCGGAATGCAGGACGTAGATTCTGGGACACCCCTTATTACGATATTTCGCTGACGATTAATGGGCGAGGTCCGTATTTGCCCGCATACGCTAGGGTAGGAGTTCACAGATGTGGTGTTACTCAAGGAAGCTGGCACTTCAACACGAGAGTGATGTTCATCCAACGCTTGGGTTCTGGCACTTAAATTTTTGTATGACGCACTGCCTTCTTCTTACGAAACTCGTCTGTTCATTTTCTGGGATCCCTGCCGTTTGTCCGCTGTTTAACGGCTACACCGAGCTCCGTAGATGCGGCGTCATCTTCCTTATTGGCTATGATGGCTGCGGAAGCTGTGCAAGATTATGTGCGTTTTTCTCCCTCATGTTCCATCGTAACGGACTGCTTCTGTTTGGGTAAAATGCAAGGAAGTTTCTTCAAATTCTCTTTCTCCATCTTCAGCTCCTGTATATCCTTTTAAATCTCCGAAAATTGTTTACGAAGTTAAACCAGGTCGTGTACGCTTCGTCCTCGTAATTTACATCCAAAATACTTAGTAAACTCTTGGCCCGTTTGGCGGGAGGTGACTTTCAATAAACATATCCGAAAAGGAAGTCATTCGTGTTATGACAAGTGTTTATACCATCGTGTAAATTTAAATCAGCGAGTTCGTCGTGCAGTGATTGCTCAGTGGTATCTTCATCGTTTCCCTCATTCGAACCTCGTCGGTGCCAATTATTTTGCACGATTCCTGAATGGTTTATTTTGACTTCCATGATAGATCGCAAAAACGATAAATGGTGTTAAAAATATGAGACGATGGTTTTAGCGGAAGCAACTTTATGAATAAAATATCCAAATGACTCAGCCCTTTGTAGACTGGAAGATCTCGTAGAGCTGCTGGCGAGAAGTGCACAGGAGGAGGATAGCGGACGTTTCCGCTACTGTCCTGCAGTAGTCTTATGAGGATAAAGAGTATGTCGAAAAGAATCCAAAGCTTAATAAATAAAGTCCACAAGAGTGACCAGTAGACTGAAATTTCGAAAGGATTAAATTCCTCAGAGGTTGAAAAATTTAAACTGAATTCGAAGGGTGCGCGTTTAAATATATTTTTGACCTTAAAAGCCTTTGGCATAGTACCCAATAAAAGACTAATAGTAAAGCAAATAAGCCATGGAATTAGGTCTTCCCTTCTCCAATTTCTCGCATCCTACCTTCAAAACCAATTTCGAGTAAAAAATGGAAATCTGGTCTCAGAACCATCCCATATCACCAGTTGAGTACTTCCGTTCCCCTTATAGTTCTCATTTGCATTCACAACTTATCCTCCCTATCAACCCCTACTAAAACATTTTTATATTCAGACAACCTAAAACTTACATATACATAGCATGATTTTACAGTAGCCAGTATGCACAGAACGATCTTAACTGATCTTAAAAACTGCGGGAATTGAGCAGTCAATGGAAAATGCCATTCCCTTCAACGAAATCTCATCTCTTGATTTTTTGTCCACAAAACATTCCTCCCATAGTCTTCAATGTTCAGGAAATAGCAGAGGTGCCAGCAATAAATGATTTAGGTTTTAGGTATAAAAATAATCTTGACTTATCCCCCATGTTGCACAAATATCGCCTAAAACCAATCGCCTATGCGGATTCATATGTAAACTTTTCACCCAAAATCCACCGAATAAAACTTCATAAAAGGTGTGTTTTACCTCTCCTGGATTGCTGCTTATTTTGGCATAATGCCCTTAGATGGCCAGAAGAAACTAGAAGGCATTCAGAGATGCTTTGTATTTAGAATTTAAAATTTATATTTGGTCAGCACCGACAAGGCACTGTCTAAGCAAACATTAGTAACGAAATAAAGTTATGACAATGTGTGCAGATAAAATGTACAAATACATAACTTGTCAACTAACTATGTCAACAGTTAACGATGTTTTAAAATTAATGGTGAACTAGAAAAAATAGGCAGTGAAAAAAACTCCTACCATAAAAATGGAGACAGAGTTCAATAAGCCTTCATTTTCGAATAGAAGGTAGGAGAAAAAGCTGCTTAGGAAAAAATGGTCAGGTGGTAGAGTAGGGTAATACGAGAGTAGCATTTCAGAATGAGATAATAAAACGTCGAGGTGATTCGTTCTTGCTCACTTAGGCGTATGTAACAAAATCTCACGAAAATGCGTCAATGAACTTAAGTCCTCAGCATCTTAGGATCCAGAATTGAATTCTGATGATGGTTAGTATCCAAAGAAACCGCAGCATTTAAGACTGTGGACCACCGAATGTGTACGTCCGAATGACGTCATTGTTTGGATGACTGGCGATATAAGGAGACATCATAGTTCATGGGCGACTCGAGGTAGCGAAAATATAGTTTCAAGAGGGTCACTTAAATTCCCGATGGTCCTTTCTCAGAGTCATGGCAAAAGTTACTGGGAAAAGAGGAGGAAAATAAAAGGTTAATAGAATCAGTGTTAAGATAAATGTGCAGTCTTTGCTTGAATGCAGATAGACTTGTTAACGACCTAATTTCAATTGGCAAGTTATGCCAAAGAAAACTATACCTAGAAGCAAAGAAGAGAGAGCGTTTACAAGTGGAAGATGCAGGGGGGGAGGTATAATTAGTGCAGAATTTCTTAGGTTATAAGGAAGACTAACGGGGGTAATGACAGAAAGCTTGGGGAGAGTTGAACTATTATTTAGTCGGAAAAGGAGACAAAAGCCTGCTTCAAGTCTCCTGACCCAACGAAATTTTAGCTTCGTTAGCTGGCATCTTGTTGAGTTGAAAGTAGTTGAACGAGTCGGAAATAGGAGTTTTTTGTGAAACGTCTTTGGACATTTTCAATTTTTGAATGGCTAGATTCGTTCATTAAACCGAAGAATGGACAGCAAAATTCAAGAATGGGAAGTACAAACATACGATAAAGTCTTAATTTAATTTCAGGAAGGTAGAAATTATAAGAAATAAAGCCGCAAATCTGATCAGCTTTGGCCGTAATTCCATCGGCATGAGGCGAAAGATCTAATTTATTGGTGTAGCTTAAGCCCAAGTCCTTGATGGAGGAACATTCAATCATAGGGCAACCTTCAAAGATAAGAGGTTGTGGCAGCCTTACAAGCCCAAAACACATGTAGCGACACTTAGTAGGTGTGAACTCCATTAGCCATGTGGAGCTCCAGGCCAAAAGAGCGTCTTAGTCTGAACGAATTTGTTCTAGGCACCGTTCTGTCGTAGAGATAGAGAAGGAATACACGCATTTGAGGTCGTCAGCATAAATGAAAGATTGAGAATGTTTAACTATCAATGAAATATCATGTATATACAGTAAGAACAACAAATGACCTAATATGGTACCTTGAAGGACACCATTAACAATCGGGCTAGCACTTGAGTATGAGGACCCTACTAAAACCTTTTGCTTTTGATCATTTAGGTATGATCAAATAAAGTCAGTAAGGGGACTACAAAATCCTATAGCTTCTAGTTTAGCTAGAAGTCGTTTATGAGGCACCTTATCGAATGCCTTACTAAGATCAAATAGATAACTACCACAGAGAGATTATGATTACGAAGAGAGGTTAGTAGATTTAGAAAGGACATGTGGCAGGTTTCACAAGAGCGGTCCGGTAAGAAGCCGTGTTGGGAAAAGTTGATAATTTGATTGCTTATGCAAAAATCCGTGATTTGCTTTGCAATTAGTTTTTCGAAGAGTTTAGCAAGAGAGGGCGTTTTATGAACACCGCGATAGTTATGAATGTCCGAGGGGGAACCAGATTTAAAAACTAGTATTAAAATAGAAGTTTTCCAGTAATCGGGGAAGAAACCATTTTCGAGAAATACTGAGAATAACTTGCTAAGTAAAGGTGGAAAATCCCTTAACTGTTGAATAAGTGAGTTTGGAATGTTATCAGTTCCAACCGAATGTGAATTTTTTAGGTGAGCTATTTCCTTTTGAATACATGAAGGCGAGAATTTAACGGTTGTTAGAAGCGAATTTGAAAGCAGAGTAATTGTGGGAGTGGGGCTAGTTTCAGTGGTAAAGTGGTTGGCAAAAAACGAATTTACTAGATTTCGGTCCAAAAAGGATGGCATCCAAGATTAATACGTTGACCTTTACAACAGATGTGCTCATCGACCCCTCTGAATCAGAAGGCTCGTAAATGGTCTCACTTTCCTATTCAAAGCAGCACACGAATAAGATATTTTCAGAATGATTATATTAAAAACACCGCGACCAGTCAGACACTATAAATAACGAAAATACTTTAAAATTTCCCAAATTCAAAAAACCCCAGCGACCGACCTTCTATTTTATAAGATACGCGACAATCTGGAATGTCCTCTCAAGTTATATTTGAAAAAAATTGAAACCTGATAGAATTTAAAATAAAAACTAAAAATACCTGTTAAATAATACTACACATTTTTCAAGTCAAATCTTTAACCTAGAATTCGGACCGAAAGGGCTCTGATAACGCAAACTTCGGGAACAAACATCACATTTAGATCTAACGAAATATTTAAACATATTTTTCGTTCGTATTATGCCACGGCGGAATAAGGAGCGTATCTTTCTGTTCCCTTACATTTTCAGCGATAGAAATTTCAGCGGAACTGGAAATGCCGGCCAGAATTTTCTACTGGAAGGTATTAATCAATTTGCAACCGACTTTGCGTGGGATCCTCTTAACTTTCATTTCGAAGATTCATGTCCAGCTGCGCGTTGATTTTACTTAGTTATTAGCCCACTTTTGGGAAGCCATTCGCATTCTAGGCATAAATAAGCTAGATTTGGTAGTTAGTGACCGTCTCCTCTTTCACTACGCATGGAGGCTGTCAATTTAAACATTATTATATCAAATATGAAGAGCCTATTTCTGCTTTTAAATTTAATTCGGTATATATTCAGTATAGATTAAAATAACGTTTAAGATAATTTCACATAGTGACTTTAAGTCACTTTATTGAGGGAATAAGGCTTTCGCCCTTGAGCTCCCTATTGATATGCAAAAATGTCAATAGTACAAACGTTTACAGACAAATGACAATGTAAATGTAGGGTCATCGATATGTGTGGGCCAGGCGCAACCTGCCACTGTTTACACAATCTTCATTATATTGACAATAGTTTCTCAGAAAATGAGTATCTAGTTTGAATTTAAATGTGTAAACAGTTTCTGAAAGGACCACCTCGTCAGGGAGTCCGTTCCATGCTCCAACGACTCTCTGCGAAAAGGCGTTCCGACGGACTTCCGTGTGGACAAACTTCCTCTGCAGTTTAAAGGGATGACCCCGCAGATGTTCCGTCCCAGCCAATTCGACTAAGTCAGCAAATTCTAGGGCACAATCGCGGCCTCTGACAATCCAGTAGGTTTGGATGAGGTAACCGCGTAGTTGCCTGTAATTTAGAGGAAACAAATCTAGTTCAACCAGTCTGGCTTTGTAAGGCAGATGACTAAGATTCTTGACCATCTTCGTAGCCCTCGCCTGCACTCGTTCCAGCGGTAGATAATCCTTCTTAAACCACGGACGCCAGGCCTGGACGGCATATTTTAAGTGAGATCGAACAAATACCCCGTAGGTTTTTCAGAAGAGTTTCTTATCAATCTGCACAAATCCACGTCTGAGCGCAAATAAAACCTGTGTAGCGCGTTTAGCTGCCTTTGAACACTGTGAAGATGGTTTAAGTTAGGAGTTTATTAGAACACCGAGATCCTTCTGTTCCTCAACAATTGAAAGAGGCTGCCCATTGAGAATGTATTGGTAGGAATCATCCGCCTCACTAGTCCTTCTGGTACGCAGTCTTAGGACCACACACTTCCCAACGTTAAATTTAAGAGCCTACGAGCAGACCAGCTGCTAAGAAGGTTGAGATCCTCTTGAAGTGCGTGCCTATCGAAATCAGATCTGATGACCCTCCACAATTTAACATCATCTGCAAACATGATGGCGCTGCAAACCAAGTCGTCGACACAGTCGTTGATGTACACTAAGAAGAGTAACGGCCCAAAGACGAAGTCTTGAGGGACACCACTTAGAACCGGAGTAGGTGTTGACTTCGAGGTATCGACGCACACAGTTTGCAATCTATCTGTAAGAAAGTCTGCGATCCATGTCAGCAGCATTCCTCTTATGCCGATTTCAGATACGTTGAAGATGAGACGTTCGTGTGGGACACTGTCAAACGCCTTCTTGAAATCAGTGTTTATGACGTCAACCCTACCATTTTCATCCAGTGCACGAGTCCACTGATCTGTGGAGAGTAATAAACTAGAAAGACAGGAGCGATTCTGTCTGAAGCCATGCTGGAGATCTGAGAGTAATTGGTTTTCCTCAAGGAACTTCATGGTTGCCTTTTTGATTATTGATTCCATTATTTACAGCAAATGGAGGTTAAGC
Source organism: Schistocephalus solidus (assembly GCA_017591395.1). NCBI lineage: Eukaryota > Metazoa > Platyhelminthes > Cestoda > Diphyllobothriidea > Diphyllobothriidae > Schistocephalus > Schistocephalus solidus. The sequence continues at coordinate 10,737 of WEDG01002957.1, forward strand.
TGACAGGCCGATAATTGTTGACATTAGATCGAGCACCACTCTTGTATATGGGGTATATATTTGCTGCCTTCCATTCGGATGGCAGTTTCCCTGATTCAAATGACGAATTAAATATATGCGCTAGTGGTTTGGACAGTTCGTTGGCCAGTTCTTTCAAGAACTTGACCGGTATATCGTCCGGACTAGATGACTTCGCTTCTTTCAGATTTCGCCGTTCTCGTTCCACGAGAGGTTCCTGGGATATTATTATATTTTCAAGCACTGGACCGGCGTCTATAACAGCACTGTTGACGTGGTCAAGCTGAAGTTCCGGTTCTCTAGTGAAAACCGAGGCAAAAAACTGCCCTGAGTACTCGGCTTTGTCGCAATTTTCAACGACTTCAACACCATTTCCATCCATGAGTACTACTACTGGGTCCTTGTTTTTTAGTCGGCTATTGATATAATGGAATAAACTTTTTGGTTTATATTCAGCCTGTTGAATAATTCTTGATTCATAGTTCTTCCTTGCCTGACGAATCATTCTTTTAACAGCGTTTCTTTGATGACGAAATTCTTTGAGATGCTCTGCTGACCCTGTTTCCCTGAATACCTTCCATTTTTTATTCTTCTTCTTTAACTGCCTGTTAAGTTCTCTTGTTAACCAGGTGGGGTGACTATTCTTTTTTGCACCTTCACTGGACAAAAGCGTTCAATCAGATCGAGTAAGACTGTCTTAAATGATCGCCAGTCATCCTCTGGATTCCCTTTAAGCAAACAAGCCCATCTCATAGACATCAGTTCTTTCCTCATCGCGTTAAAATCAGCCTTCCATATATTTCGCTTGCATTCCGTTCCATTCTGGCGCTGAGAATAAAGTGAGTAATCCCACATCAGCGTACTATGGTCACTCTTACCGAGGGGCGCAATAGAATACACTTCATCAATGCTAGAGAAGTCCTTCGTAAATACCAGGTCCAGGCAATTTTCTCTCTGGTTCTCTCTAAATCTCGTTGGTATGTTTACCTTCTGTACCAGAGGTTGGTCGAGAGTGAGATCCATTAGCTTGTGGTCGAAGGAAATTGGTGCACCATCGACTGTCAGGTTTACCCAGTCTACTATAGGTGCATTGAAATCTCCAGCAATAAGCACCTCCAAGTGACTTGCTACTTCCTTGAGCAAATGGAGGAGGGACTCATCAGCTGCACTTGGAATGTTCAGTGGTCTGTAGATCGTCAAGAATTGTAGGTTCTGTGAACAATCCTTTTTAATCTTTATCCAGAGAAATTCATATTCAAGGAAGATGGAGTGTGCTCGTTCGACTGCCGAGATTCCTGTCCTAGCATATACGGCCACTCCTCCTCCCTTTCTATTTTCTCGGTATTTTCGAAAAAGTTGGTATCCATCTATCGAAACCTCGCTTTCCGCGATTTTGGCTTTGAGCCACGTTTCCGTAACGGCAACGATGTTGGAGGTTTGGTCTGATACTAATGCTTTGAGTTCATCTACTTTCGATAGGGGACTCTGAGCATTGGTATACAAACATCTCAATTTAGACTGGGTAACTCCTCCATATAGACTTCTGCGCATTTCGCGTGATTAAATACTAAAGTCTGTCATTGTTTTCCGAGATGAACTGGTGTCCATCGTGCCGACGCTGAGTTCTGATGAGTGGTCGTCATCCGAGTTCTGGAGCGCCTTCTTTGTATTATTGAAGCTCTGTACAGTTAGGTACATCGTATTTAGTGTCCTCCGTCTCGGCGAGAATCCACCTTGATTATGTACGGGGTCTGCCATAAGAAAGACCTCTTTAACACTTTTATTTCCCCGTCCTTTATTTGGAGCCATTTTTCCCCCTGCTCGGTCCTCCTCTTCAGTTCTGCTCTCAGCATCCTCATTTTGTACCTTTCCTTGGGTTAATAATCCGGCTGAAAAAACACATCCCTGTGTGAGCTACGGAGAGCCGTTCTCCGTTCTAGGAGGCGTGAAGCTTGAGCATCATTTTCAAGAATGATTTTAAGAGGCCTTGGTGATGATAGTTCATGTGAAACATCCGCTTTTCCTAAACGGAATGCTTTGTGCACTGTTACGCATTCGCCATCTCGAAGAATCGAATATGAGTATTCTCGGAAAAGACTGAGGTCATGTTCTACCCTTTCCTTTGCAATCAGAGAAGTGGACTCGGGAACCCCTTTAATATCGAGATTGCGTTTTCGGTCGAAATGTATGTTTGGTGACTTTGAGTTCAGATTTGTTGATAGAGCATCAGTATCAGGAAGAATGCTACTCTGGTTGACGATGTTATTTGCGTCAGTATGAGCAACTATTCCTAAAGTTAATGGCAAACCCTTTTTGGAAACTTTGCCAATTTGTCCTGAACTTGCTCCTGTATTACCAACAGAGGATTGCACTTGAGCATCTATCGCTAAGAACGAGCTTTTACCGGAGTTCAAACAACTTTTTTGTGAAAGCTTCTTCGCCCTTTTCGACTTAGAATTCTTCGTCTTCGGTTCTTCAAATTCTACGAGCATTTCAACTTCACCCTTTTTGTATCATTCAGCGACGATGCCGCATATGTGTGTGTATCCAGCACATTTCTGCTTCTGTCTAAGCTCGATGACAGTAGTAAGGTGCATGAGCTGGTTTGATCTCCCTTTTGAAGGAATGAAATGCCTACTGATTTACTGAGCTCTGTAGACGCAATGTCTTTAAGCTCTACATTAGGTATTCTTGAGGAAGCTATATTTGCATACGTTATTTCTTTGGTTGGAATTCTCGTTGCTACGGGTGTTTTTTTTTTCGGGTGAAATATGAACCTTCTCTTTGAGATCGGCCATTTCTTGTTTCAAGTTACTTATCTCTTTCTCCATCAATAAGAATTTCTGCAAGAAATTTAAACACCCCATGCACTTTTCGTCCTCGTAGGTGACATTCATTAGTGTTCCCAGGCTTTTTGCCCGCTTGGCAGGAGGAGAAGTGGTAACAGAATACCTGTCTTTGTCATCTTTTTTGTTTGGATACAATTTTGTTTTCCAAAACATTTTGAATGTTTTCCGATAGCATTTTAATTTGTATACAAAATTTTATGATTGATAAAGAATTTGCTTTAAAACTGCATTCAAAATTTCTTTTTTGCATTACATGCTTATAAGAAATATACAAATTTTTCCTTTTGGCCCCATCGGTGTCACTTGATTTAGCGACTGAACTTTGTTGGCCTATTAATAAGCTGGTTTATTAATAAGCCTGCAGATATTAGTCGTTCATAAATCTAGATCAGACAATATTCAAGCCCATATTATCAAATAAAATATAATGACTATTTACTAGCATTGGATGTTCCTTACCGTTGAACGTTTCGTGTCCCTAACCCATTTCCACCTTTTTAGAGGTCATTCTTAGTCTAAATTCATCGGCCGAATTACTCACCTAAACGACTGTGTTCACATCTGATTAGATGTGATCTGTCCTTCGAATTGACTACAGCCAATTCAACCTGTTGAATGAAAACTCCCGAAAGTCCCTAAATGGCAGATTCTTCTTGACCCTAAAAATTCTTATTGTTAAACATTAATCTCTATGCTGTTTAACTGTTTTATTTCTAATTTGTCTATTACTATAACTTTGAAGACAGGTTTTTTTACTAAAAACAAACTCCACATTTCGCCTACTACGGTCTAAGTACACAACCAAAGCAAAGATGAAGTGTTAGCAGAAAAAATTAGTTTTCTTTACGTTTTTCTGTGTTCTAAGGAGAGTGACGGTGCCCAGGAGGTGCTTTATCATTAAACATATTTAAGCATGCCAAACGTAGAGTTTGTTAAGGATTCATTAGTACCAACAAATTTCATGATGGCTTATAGATAGATGTTTTACTTGAGTACCCGGAAGGACACTGTCATTCGATAAAAACCAATTAAAACAAATGCGAAATCGTGTACAGTTAAGTTTGAATAGTAGATCAGCTTTTGGTGATGACAATTGACACAAATCAGTGTGGTCAAAAAACTTAAATGAAAGAGCAGACAGTGAAAAAAACTCTTTGGGCATTTTAATGGAAGAGGCATATCTTGAATGGCGTTTGTGGGATTTTAAGGAGAAAAAACCTGTCGCTCTTAAAGGAAAAACATCCGCGTTTGGTAGAACCAACATGCTGATGAGAGCGTATGAGCTTTCAAAACGCTCCTCATTGTGAGAGAAATCATTTAACAACAGAGGCTACTTTTCAGCACCGCAGGTATGATCCCAATGCGTATCGACTGGCTATAAGCGTAACCGTCAAGGATTATAGGCAGGGGAAACCTTCGCAGGTATCATCCGTACGCTTAGATTCGAACGAGGCACGGACCGTAGAGATCGTGAAGGTCATGGTAGAATTGCCAGATAAGCAACCACGATACTCTCATTGCTGATTTCTCAGCCAACTAACAGAGGAGACGAAACGATTGTCAACAGTCTGAGAAGGGTCAACATCGCGACACTGCTCCGCGAGGGCATATGAAGCAGCATTGTGGGTTGCTTCTGAGCGTATTATGAAAGGATAATGGGAGATCCAATAATTGAGTAAGAAGAGATCAAAATAATGCGCTCAGTTGTGCTAGTTGGCAAGATAATCGATAATGAATCTAAGGCATGCACAGCTCAGTATTCAGCTTGTAATTCTGATGATGGTTGTCGGCATTCGAAACGGGGGTGCTTCAAAACGAGCGCGCAATATGGCATAAGCGTTTGGCTTCTGCTATTTTGTAGTTGAAGCCGCACGAGTACAGGGAGTCTACGGCAACGTCAAAAGGTCGTCTGCCTCGGGAAACATTTTTTTAAAATAAAATCATAATTTCTTTTCTGTCGGTCTGATGTTTCACTGGCAACCAAATGGACGAGAGAGTCAAGACGCTGACGATCCTTGGAGGGAATAGCAGAGATTTCACCGTCGAATATGTTCCCCAATATAGAGAGATCTGATCCAAACTTAAACATAAAATCATTACAATTTTGTAAAGCAGAGAGATTAAGCTGCTTAGCTTTAACAACTGGTTGCATATGCCTAGCACTGCTGTTAATAATAGATGCAACCAAGCAATGCTTCTGTTCAACGGCTGAGAGCTTGCGACGAGCTGAGATTTTCGTTCTCATTTTTGCTAGAAGGAGGCTTTAATTTGTTAAAACTTAGGAAAAATCAGGCAAATTATTTTCTGCGACAAATGTTTTTTCCAAAATTTTAACTAAGGACCTTTATGTGTGCCTGAGAAAAATTCTAAGTATAACAGATCCCCCTGACTACTAATGAGGTTATATCGGGAAAAGATTTACTCTAAATGTTCACGCCTGTAGGAGAGGACGAGCACCACAGGTATAAGCAGGTGATAAAGTGTTAAAATGCAAAGTTTTATCCAAAAATCAGGTATTCATTTAGCTTGCGATGAGGAAATCTTGAAAAAAAGATATAATTTTGCGCTTAGCTTTCAAAAACTTGCTGCGCGCCTTGACCTTGACCCGTCTTTGCTTCAAATGCTTAATCGAATAAGTGTTAAGCTAGATGTGCAGTCTTCGTTTGAAAGCAGAAATGTAACTTGATAACCTTATATCAATTGGCAGGTTATTCCAAGGAAAGCAATACCTGGACGCAAAGAACAGAGAGCGTTTGGAAGTGGAGGATATACGAAGAGGTATAATCAGTGAAGAAATACGTTAGTTGTACGGATGACAACGGGGGTAAGGGCTGAATTTCGGGGAATATTTGAACTTTTATTAAGATGGAAGAGGAAACAGAAACTAGCTTCCAGTTTCTGAACCCATAACAATTTAGGGTTTTTAGCTGGCAACTATTCGAGTAGGAGGTAGTTGAAAGTGTCTTAGGTAAGAGTTTCCGAGTAAAATGTCTTTGAACCTTTTCAATTTCTGAACGACAATATTCGGTCACTATACCGAAAAATTGGCGGCAATTTTCAAGAATTGGAAGCACAAACATTTGATAAAGCCTTAATTTAATTTCAGGAAGCCAGAATTGTAAGCAATAAAGCCACAAGTCTGGGCAGCTTTGGCCGTAATTCTAGCGGCATGAGGCGATAGATATAAATTATTAGTGTAGCTTAAACGTAAGTCCTTGGTGCTAAAAAATTAATTCATAGGGGTGCCTTGAAAAATAACTGGTTTTGGTCAAGTCCGAAGCACAACAATGACACTTAGAAGGGAAGAATTCCATTTGCCACGCTGAGCTCCAGGCGGAAAGAGCATGCAAGTCTTCATGGATTTCTTCTTAGCATCATTGGGCCATAGATTTAGAGAATGAATATACGCACTTAAGATCGTTCACATAAATAAAAGGCCAAGAACGTTTAACTGCAGATGAAATAAAATTAATGTAAATCAACAACAAAAGAGTGCCTAGCACGGTACCTTGAAGGACGCCGCTTACAATAGGGGCCTCAGCTGGAAATGAGGACCCCACAAAGACCTTTTGTTTCAGATTAGTTAGATATGACGTAAGGAAATCATTAAGGGGGCTACGAAGTCCTAAACTTCCAAGTTAACAATGAGTATCCTATGAGGCACTTTATCAAAGGCCATACTAAGATCAAAAAAATGACAACCACAGATGGATGATCATAACGAAGATATATTTAGATATTTAAAAAAACACATGTGACAGGTTTCACAGAGTGATCGGGTAGGAAGTTATGTTGGGAAAAGCTAAGAAGTCGATTGGAAAAAATCTGCAATTTGTAGGGCAATTAGTTTCTCAAAGATCGTAGCCAGAGATGGCGTTTTACGAACACCGCGATAATTGTAAACATCAGAGCGAGAGCCAGATTTAAATACAGGACTAATAATAGAGGTTTTCCAATATTCAGGAAAGAAACCTCTTTCGATAAAAACTGATAATATTTTGTCCAACTAAGTGGAAAATCTTTTAGTTGTTTATTAAGAGAATTTGGGATTTCGTTGCTTCAAACTGAGTCTGATTGGTAAAGTCAACTTATCCGTTTCTGAATATTTGCAGGAACAAAATTAATGGTGGTGAGCAACTCATGAGATGGCGGAGTAATAGGATGGATGGGATTTGTTTCAAGTGTTAACTGTTTAGCAAAGACCGAATTGAACCATTCTGTTTTTGACAAATACGCTGTAATGAATTCATAATTGCAATCGAGTAAGGGCGGAATGATTCTGTGAGATATAGCGAAAGAACGGAGACGGAAGACTTGAGCAACAGCAGGTCAAGATGAGTAAGCTCACAGTGTTTTTGGTAAGGTAGTTTACGGTGTTCTGAAGAGAAAACTCTTTTAGTAAAGAAATTCTGAACCGTTTTTATCTTCTTTCGTTCACTAGCGTGGTGAAGGTTTAATAGAAACGAGCAGTATTCCAGACTAGGTCCAACGCACATTTTATAAAGGCGGGTTCTAATATTGGTGGTTTTAATAGTTCTGCGAATTAACTCAGTAGTTCAGCGTGCTTTTTAGACAATCGGACTGCAGTGCTCTGACAGATTAAGAACACTAGAATATGATATGTCCAGATCCTTTATAATTCCGGGCACATTTAGGTCGTGACCGTCTATGCTTAGCCAGGGCTGATGATCACCACCAACTACCACAAAGGAGCAAGTGTGCCAAGAAAGAGAAAGACGCCATGCGCAAAACCATTGAGCAAAGGCCTGAAGAGCCTTTTTAAGAGATCAAACACGATGTTGCGATCTGCCGGTTTATATCGATAGGCAACTTTTAAATTTGCAACGTACATAAAGGGTTATCATACTGAAAACAATCATGGACATCGTTGACAAAAAGGCAAAATAGGAGTGAGCCAAGCCCGCTCACCTGAATATCTTCACTTCTCACATGTGTGGGGGTGGAGATAAAATTGCTATTTTGACTCATTGTGTGCGAGCATCTGCGTTCGGGTGAAATCAGAGGAAACTGAGCAATGCTATTGTCGAGATAATTCTCTACCAAACTCCTTCCTTGACATTATGAATTTAACTTATATCAAAGAATAGAGAGTGGCTTATATTGACGCTGCACTTTTTAAAAATGTCATTATACGCAGCGGTTTTTCATCCCCTCTGGATTTTTACCATCATAGCAAAATATTGACGGTCCCGTTGGTTCCTTCGGTCTTCGCGGGTCTTCTCATTTTTGACCCTCTGCTAACTGCTACAGTCTCGTCAGCTATCGCATCTGCTGCAATTTAGGACGAGGGCTTTTGCGGCCTTTAGCCTTCTCCCGGGTGTTTACTACTCACGGAATGTTGACGATCGTGGTGGGTTCCTCTGTTTTCGCCACCTTGTCGGTTGTTTTGACAATCAGCTATTCGGGTTTCACAGACGCATCTCTGGCACTTAACCATGACCTTCACGACATCTACGGTCCTTTCCTCGTTTGAGCCTAAGCGTACTGGGGCTGCCCGTGATGGTTTCCCTTGCCTTAAATCCCTGATATTTACCCATATAGCTAGCCGACAGGTATTATGATCACACGTGCAGTGATACGGGGTTAAAATTTATCCCCTGTGATTACACGATTTCGCACATGAAGAGCAAGGTTTTGAACCTTAATACGCTCCCGTCAGCATGTCGGTCCTATCTCGCGTGTATATTTCCTCTCCCACGAGCGACAGTTTTTCCCTTAAAAACACAAACCTCATTCAACATAAACCTTTTTCCATAAAAATGCATAATGACTTTTTACTGCATGGCTTTTTTTATTTTTCTTCAGCTCACTGATTCGTGTAATTTGAAATGGCCAAGAATTTGACCTACATTCATAACTTAACAGCTGTATACGCTAGCGCATTTGTTGGATTTTTTTCTAATGACCGTGCTCTTCTGTGAATTCAAATAAGCAAATATATAATACCCTTATGGAGCGTCAAGTATTTTTAAAAGCCTACTAAATAACCCTATTTATTTAACGTTCGACTCGATGATGGATTGTGATTGTCTGATTTGCGTGAATTGGTGGCCCATTTTTCAGGATGGCTGCTCTCTTTAGTAGGTAGGTAAGCACATTCCTCGTCAGATATTGTTCCACAGTCTGAAGAGATGGCCAAGGAAAGAGGACGTAGGAAAACAACAAAAGAAACGATGAAGACATATTGGGCATGAAGCGGAGGTAGAAACGTGGGCTACTGGAGGTTGGTTTGGTTGAGGTTGTAAGATCGTCAACCGCTTGGACGCTAGACAACATCACAGTGGCTAGGAAAGCAAAATCAAAAGTCCGAGGTTCAAATTAAAATAAACTGCCTGAGCTTGGCCAAGCGGCTGTTAAAAGTGGTCAAGATTTCGATGTGGTCTTCCGAAACCCTCGCAATGTCATTTAATAAGTTAAGCTTAAGTTTTGGTTCGTTTTCTGTAAGTGTCTGCGCCTGCACAGCTGTTCTTTCTGCTTTTCCTAAATAATTTAGCAGTGGTAACTACCAAAAAACTTCCAACTCTCGCTGGTATCAGAATTCTTGAAAGCCACGTTTGTTGGCGATTGTGTTTACTAATAGACTCGAAATAAAGAGCGCAGAAATCTTCGTTACACTTAAGCAATCCTGGCTATGACTTAGAAAATATTATGGGACCCTTATCAATCGGATCCTACCGAATGCTTATCTGAAACTTAAGGGGAAATACCACAGCCAAAAACCTTGAAATTTCGAAGAGTGTCTGAGAACTGTTTAAAACGTGTGACAGGAGGTGTACATTATTTTATTACACTGGCAAACTTTCATCAAAACCCGTTTAAATATCTTGCGCAACATTAATTCGACTTCATTTTCAAGACTACACACTGGCCTGTCTATCTATTTTATACATCCCGAGAACCTGTTTATTTGCACCTAAATCGTAGCAGAATTAATTATGTGATTATAAATTTTTCAGCAAAACCGCACCAGGGTCCACTTAGGGCACAACATTAAATTCTGCAAAATTTGAATGGGATTAATTGTTCGGTTAACCTTCGTTATCAGTTGCCTTTTAGCGCCTTGAGTTGTTTACAAGATAATGAGTATGGGGCCCCATATGTGCGACCTCAGGGAATAAGCTGCTCAAAACATTGGCAGCAAAGTTTGCTGCGCATAATGACATTCATTTTCATCCCGTGCCTTTTCACTAAACATGAAATAAAAACCAAAAACGTAGATTCCCATATTTTTATCTGATGATTTCGTTGATTAGCTCATTGTCAATTTTCTCGTTGCATTTTTAGATGTTTATACTTCTCGGGCCTTCTGGTATGGATGCTGTAAGTTTACCTTATTTCCAGCGAAGAATAATTTACAGCAACTGGTATGCTAGTTGATATAATTTTTCATCCTGCATAGCCTCTTCGCTAATTCTATTTTCAGTTTAAACTCGTTACCTAGCAGATATTTGCTTGCAGTGCCTTGCTTAAAACACATATTTCAAATATTACATCTTTTATTCCGCAAAACGTCACTGGTGACAATTTTCCTTTCGTATTATCGACTTAAACAATACTTATATTTTAAAATCAATATGAAACCCCAGTCAGTGCTTAGACGCAAACATCCTCTTCGCGTAAAACTACCACTAGAGCAGCCCACCTTAAGCATGAAGAAATTAGACCTTGACGCCCTGGAAAACTTTAATACCTTTATGTCTAAATATGGTTCTCTCTTCACGATCCTTGGTACTATTTTTGAGGGAAAGTTGTCTTCACTCACTTCTCAACAATGCGTGAAACTAGAGCCTTTTATAAACATGGTCAGTACCGAGTCAATTGACCAACATAAGAGAAGTTTCAATTTTCTTTTAAAAAACGTCTCCAAGAGTAAAATCCCCCTGGACGTTGCATTTCCTTTCCTTTACTCATGCGGCTTTAACTTTAAAGTCGCTGAAGCTAAAAGGTTGTCTTCCCGTAGCAAAAACCTGCCAGTTCTGGTCAAACTTTTTTCAGCGATTGAAGTTGACCTTATTTTCTCTAAGCATGAGCACTCAGCTCAATATTTGAAAAAAAACAAGTTGTTTATCTGAAGGGATAAAACCCCAGTAGAACGTCGGGTTTCACCCTCATTAGCAAACAAGAAGCCTTCGTCTACACCTTCAATATCAAAAGTTATCTCAGAGGTTTGTCTTGTAGCTAATGCAAGCCCACGGCCCTCCGGATCGACAGGAATTTCGATTCCAGCTGAATCTTCACCCGTTAACCTTGTCCTGGTTTGAGTGAAATTGTGTCAAGCCACTTCTTTCTCATCCCAAGCAAACCATGCCTGCTATAGCTGCCAAATCTACTAAACCTAAGAAAACTCATAGTAAATCTGAATCATTGGCTAATCCAGGCATTTAAATCAGTAATGTCATTACCGATGGGAAACCTGCTAACCCCTCAGCATCTACAAAAGCTGCGAACGCTAATGTTAGCATCCTTCATAACCCAAAAGGTAGCCAAAATCCCCAAATAATTAACGCTTCTAATTATGTTACCAGTTTTTCGAAATCATTTATTCCTTTTTCAAATGCACGTTTTCCGCCAACTTATGCTAACTTCCCTCAAAATCTCATTTCTATGCCACCCCCTATCTTTCAAACGCCACAATATAGCCTTCCTTTCCAAGGTTTTCATCCAAATATGCCGTTGTACAATAATCTCAGTTCTCTTAACAGTAACATTTCGACAAATTGTAGACCAGAGCAATTTTGTTTTCCACCTTTCGTTTCTTCTTTCCAGTTTTCTTCTCCGCCACCAAATTATCCTTTTTCATAAATAATGATGAGCGTAACCTGCAGCTCAAGAATACGCTCAGCTTAGTTTCACTCAATTCGAGATCAGTTGTAAATAAGATGGCTGAGCTTAGAACAGTAGCCTTTGAGCTTGATCCAGATGTGCTGTGCATCACTGAATCCTGGGCTCACTCTCATATTTCTGACTCGACGCTTGCTATAGTTAATTTCAATTTGTACCGACAAGACCGCGCTGCAAAACGTGGCGGCGGTTGCCTCCTTTATATTAAGTCACCCTTTGTACATTTCCCTTTTACGCTGAGCATTTCGTCTTTTTCTGGAAATGTATGCTTTGCTTCAGTCATCCTCACTCACAATAAAAAAGCGTTAATTGGCTGTGTCTATAATCGTCCGTGTTATTCTGGCAATGAAAGCGAGCTCTGGGAACTATTTGAAAAAGCTGAAGACACTCAATTTGATGTAAAAATAATCGTAGGTGATTTCAATCTGCCAGAAATTGACTGGCAGGCAAATTCCTCTCCACCTAAACATCAGAAATTGGTCGATACTATTAACTTTTCAAACATGTCCCAACTGGTCAGATCAGTTACTAGAAATGACAACATTTTCGATTTAATTTTTACAAATGATGTCTACCCTCTCTTTATGAATTTTCATCATGATCTTTTCACAAGTGATCATGCAATAATTCACTGTTGTTTTCCAGTCCCCCTTCTTATGAAGCCTGAGGTTAAATGCAATAACCTCGACTTTGCTAACAAAAACCATGAATTGATAAATAATTTCGTAAGCAATCTAGATTGGCATAGCATATTCGCAATCAACGATCCAAACTTTTTCCGTGAGCTATTGCAGAGCCTCACAGAACAAATCCAAGATTTATCCCGTTAAAGATTTGTAATTCAAATACAGCTTCTTCTACTGTTCCGCATTTTCTCCAGAACAGACTTAAAATATTACGAAAACAACTTAAAGATTCATCTAAAAGCTCTTTGTCAGTTCATTTAAGGATTGCACAAATATTTGAATTAGCATCGAAAATTAGGTTCGCGAGAGATAAGCACAGGGAGTCTCGGGCACTAAGTGATGCCAATTCATCCAAATCTGTTGCTCATATCTTCCATGTTCGGTCATCGGCTAAGCGTCTGAATGTAAATCCGCCCTTACTCGACTGTAACAAAAAATTTGTTACAGACGATTTGGGCAAAGCAGAGTTGTTAAATTCGTTTTTTGCAAACCACTTTACCACTGAAACTAGCCCCACTACCACAATTCCTTTGCTTTCAATTTCGCTTCTAACAACCATTAATTTCTCGCCTTCATGTATTCAAAAGGAAATAGCTCACCTAAAAATTCACATCGGTTGGAACTGATAACATTCCAAACTCACTTATTCAACAGTTAAGGGATTTTCCACCTTTACTAAGCAAGTTATTCTCAGTATTTCTCGAAAATGGTTTCTTCCCCGATTACTGGAAAATTTCTATTATAATACCAGTTTTTAAATCTGGTTCCCGCTCGGACATTCATAACAATCGCGGTGTTCATAAAACGCCCTCTCTTGTTAAACTATTCGAAAAACTAATTGCAAAAAAATCACGGATTTTTGCATAAGCAATCAAATTATCAACTTTCCCAACGCGGCTTCTTACCGGACCGCTATTGTGAAACCTGCCACATGTCTTTTCTAAATCTACTAACCTCTCTTCGTTATCCTCATCTCTCTGTGGTAGTTATCTATTTTGATCTTAGTAAGGCATTCGATAAGGTGCCTCATAAACGACTTCTAGCTAAACTAGAAGCTATAGGATTTTGTAGTCCCCTTACTGACTTTATTTGATCATACCTAAATGATCGAAAGCAAAAGGTTTTAGTAGGGTCCTCATACTCAAGTGCTACCCCGATTGTTAGTGGTGTCCTTCAAGGTACCGTATTAGGTCATTTGTTGTTCGTACTGTATATAAATGATATTAAATCGATAGTTAAACATTCTCAATCTTTTATTTATGCTGATGATCTCAAATGCGTTTATTCTTTCTCTAACTCTACGACCAAACGGTGCCTAGAACAAATTCTTTCTGACTTAGACGCTCTTTCGGCCTGGAGCTCCACATGGCTCATGGAGTTCACACCTACTAAGTGTCGCTACATGAGTTTTGGGCTTGTAAGGCTGCCACAACCTTTTATCTTTGAAGGTTGCCCTATGATTGAATGTTCCTCCATCTTTCGTCTCATGCCGATGTAATTTCGGCCAAAGCTGCTCAGATTTGCGGCTTTATTTCTTATAATTTCTACCTTCCTGAAATTAAATTAAGACTTTATCGTATGTTTGTACTTCCCATTCTTGAATTTTGCTGTCCTTTCTTCGGTTTGATGAACGAATCTAGCCGTTCAAAAATTGAAAATTTCCAAAGACATTTCACAAAAAAATTCCTATTTCCGACTCTTTCAACTACTTTCTACTCAACAAGATGCCAGCTAATGAAGCTAAAATTTCTTTGGGTCAGGTGACTTGAAGCAGGCTTTTGTCTCCTTTTCCGACTAAATAATAGTTCAACTCTTCCTTATAACCTAAGAAATTCTGCACTAATTATACCTCCCCCTGCATCCTCCACGTGTAAACGCTCTCTCTTTTTTGCTTCTAGGTATAGTTTTCTTTGGCATAACTTGCCAATTTAAATTAGGTCGTTAACTAGTCTATCTGCATTCAAGCGAAGACTGCACATTTATCTTAACACTGATTCTATTAACCTTTTATTTTCCTCCTCCTTTCCCAGTAACTTTTGCCATGACTCTGAGAAAGGACCATCGGGAACTTAAGTGACCCTCTTGAAACTATATTTTCGCTACCTCGAGTCGCCCATGAACTATGATGTCTCCTTATATCGCCAGTCATCCAAACGATGACGTCATTCGGACGTACACATTCGGTGGTCCACAGTCTAAAATGCTACCGTTTCTTTAGTTACTTACCATCATCAGAATTCAATTCTGGATCCTAAGATGCTGAGGACTTAAGTTCATTGACGCATTTTCGTGATTTTATTTCATACGCCTAAGTGATCAAGAACGAATTACCTCGACGTTTCATTGTCTCATTCTGAAATGCCACTACCGTATTACCCTACTTTACCACCTGACCATTTATTCCTAAGCAGTTTTTTCTCCTTCCTTCTATTCAAAAATGAAGGCTTATTGAACGCTGTCTCCTGTTTTATGATAGGAGTTTTTTCCACTGCCTATTTTTTCTAGTTCACCATTAATTTTAAAACATCGCTAACTGTTGACATAGTTAGTTGACAAGTTATGTATTTGTACATTTTATCTGCACACATTGTCATAACTTTATTTCATTACTAATGTTTGCTTAGACAGTGCCTTGCCGGTGCTAACCAAATATAAATTCTATATATTTTTGCAAGCCCTTTTTTGTCGTTATACGATTTGTAATGTAAACAATGCTTAAAAAGTTTTAAAGTATTTTAAACAATGAAACAAGACCCTATCCATATAACCTAAGAAATATAATAAAAAGATTAGTAAAACGGCGAATATCAATTTATTTGCAGATCATTATCACGAATTTATACGAGCGGTATATACTGGTATCAATTAAATGTAGAAAGCAAGTGTTTTCTGGGGGATTCCAGAAAACTCCAAGATGATCTCAGTCAATAACGTTTGTTTCTGCGATACATCTACGTCTGGAAAGATGTGCGTGCGCAGCAAATCCTAGTATTGTATGCGCTCGACTAAAATTAATCAGGCAAGGAAGTGTAAATTGTGACCAATTACGACCAAGCAGTAGCGAAGTCAGAAGACGCACTTGTGAAAGTTGAAGCTTGTTATTGTGTAATTTGAGCGTATTGAAGCATTAATGCAGAAGATTTTTCGCGCACAAGGAAGAATGAAGACAGAACCTGCAAATATTAAGCCTTACCTACCTGAATTATATCGTTTCACGACTGCCTCGGCCACATTGTTGGAGTCCTCGTCCCAATATACAATTCTCCATGCGTCCCTTGAATACACGGTGGTCTTTGATTTTTGTTTGTCTCTGAACTCATCCAGGCATTAGGTGCGCTGGAAAAATATATAATTCAGGCCAGTACGCGGCAGGCGTTAGTTAAGATGCTCACCGACAAATCAGCGACGACTTGTGGGGCACCAATCAATTGCGCATGATCCCACCTGTGGTCTTTTTGAATCTAACTTGACAAATGGCTCACGAATTTGAAGGCGGGTTAGTTTACTATCACTCTAAATTAATTCAGGCCCATGTCGCCGTCCCTGCGACCACTTTTCTGTGATACATACTATGCACTTTGTCAAAATTGACAGTCAAACTGTCATTTAATGTCAGTTGTTCTTGTTATTATCCTCAAAAATTATCTTGTATTTGTGTAGGCGAATATTTAGACATCATGGGTAGTTGGATTTCGGCCTTTGTTTTACCGCAGTGAAGGTTTAAAATCGCTATCTGTGACGCTCGTGATTTCAAGTTCGCTCCAACCTCTAATCGGGCCATTCTTGCAATGGGCGTAGAGAGCGATAAGGAGAACCAGGTGGGGTTTCTATTCGTTCTATATGGGTGTGTCCCTTCCTGTCAGAGACTCGATTTTATCTCTGCTTTAAGGCTAAGACTTGTTATTGCTATTGCTGTATCCATTTAATCGTTTTTAACGAAGACTGTAGCTGTTCTGTCTGCACATGGCTTTTCCAACTCAGAATTTTCTGGTAATTTCCATTGAGTTTTTTTAGGTCCGAGATACTGACTCGTCGATTCCGTCAAAGAACCCGATTACCGATGAGCCTATTCTGGTCGTGAACCCGAGGCGGTTCGTGATCATGCCCATCCAGTATCATGACATCTGGCAGTTTTACAAGAAGGCGGTGGCTTCTTTTTTTGGACCGTTGAGGAAGTTGACTTGGCGAAGGACTTAGGTGACTGGGAATCCCTAAAGGACGGCGAGAAGCACTTCATTTCATATGTCCTCGCATTTTTTGCCGCGAGCGACGGAATAGTTAATGAAAATCTTGTAGAACGCTTCAGTCAAAGAAGTACAGATTCCGGAAGCCCGTTGCTTCTATGGCTTCCAGATTGCAATCGAAAATATTCACTCGGAAATGTATTCTCTCCTCATCGATACGTATATTAAGGACCCAATCGAACGGTAATTTCTCTGGCTCTTATTTCGTTTTTAGTGACTTCCTGTTCAATGCGGTACAAACCCTACCTTGTGTGAAGAAGAAGGCTGATTGGGCACTTAAATGGATTGGGGACTCGAAGTCCACTTTTCCAGAGCGTCTAGTTGCCTTTGCTGCCGTAGAGGGGGTTTTCTTTTCCGGGTCGTTTGCGTCTATCTTCTGGTTGAAGAAGCGTGGGCTTATGCCGGGATTGACATTCAGCAATGAACTAATAAGCCGTGATGAAGGGCTTCACACTGACTTTGCTTGTCTTTTGTTCAAACACATCAGAAACAAGCCGTCTAAGGAGCGCGTTGAAAAGATTATGCGGGAAGCTGTTGACATCGAAGTGGAATTTCTTACTGACGCTCTTCCTGTGGACCTGATTGGCATGAACTGTCGTCTTATGGCCCAGTACATTCGTTTCGTTGCCGATCGTCTCTTAACTGAGTTGGGCTTTGAAAAAGTGAGTCTTGGTCGACACAGACTTTATCCTTTTGAATGTTTATTTAACCTTCTTTCTCTTTTCAGATCTATCGTGCGACAAACCCATTCGATTTCATGGAAAACATATCTCTGGAAGGAAAGACTAACTTCTTTGAGAAACGCGTTGGTGAATACCAGCGGGCTGCAGTCATGTCACGTGCCCGGGGCGAAGACACTCACACTTTTACCATTGATGAAGATTTCTAAACGGAATTTTACTAACTGATAATACTATTTTTTCTACTCAGCTGCCTTTTGAAATTGTCCGGGCGATCCCTCTGCGGTCACCCTTCTCGTCCTCTATGCTGGCGGTTGTCCATAGTTTGGTTATTATGCGGAAGGCTGCTTGCCCCTCTGAATTGACGGCCTATAAATTGTTGCACTCCCGAAATTTCCTACTTCCTGGAAATGTGTATTCCTCCTAGGGCTGCCCTGCAGGGGATTGTGAGCCGTAGTTCGGAACCTCCCTGGGGCATTTCGAGCGAGTGGGATCTGGGATTTATCGTGCCAGGTAACCTGGGGCTGTCCTCGTCTTACGGACTAATGCTCCCTGTATTCAGGCACGTCGAGGCCGCCTGTTCATTTCGCGTTTTGGTCAGACTGAGTTGTTACTAATCCTGGAATCCTGCGGTCTTTTCGCCTATTGACTGCCGGGTTGGGTGCGTTTAAAGCTCCAATATGGATTAAACATCTTGGATGAGATCCGACTTGTTGAAAGTTTTACATTTCCTAGTCGATAGAGGGACAATATCCTCCCGGAGTTTGTGCCTGAAATCATCAAATGTCCTTGATTATTTTTTCGGTCCCCGCTTAGTGCTGTCAGTTCCGTCATCCAGGTCGCGCGGGTAGGACTTAGCTTGTGTCACTTATGAAGTAGATGTAGGGCCGCCTGAATCCAAATCAGTAGAGTCGAAGCGCACCTTCACTGTGCAGTAGTAGAATCCAAGGTTAGTCTGCCTATTCTCGAACGCTTCCGCCTTGCGCGCTGACCGGGACTCTGCCTGTTGATGGCTTCTGACGACATCTATGCGACCTGGTAAAGCAGGAATTCGGGTAAGCTTCTGGTTCTGAAGTAACGGAGGCCAAATCGCAAACTCGCACCGTGGGTGTCTGTTCCGAACACCCGTGGTGATAGGAGGCGATATTTTTTTGGCCGCTTTCATCTGTAACATCGGGTCCCAAAACTGCGGCTAAACGCAGGTGGTCCGTTAATCTTAGGCTGAGCTGCTGGTTCACTCTCTGGACCTCACATGTAGCCTATCTATGGAAATATGTTTTCCAGATCAAGAGATTTTCGCGATCCGCTAAGGTTTTCGATTAATGCGGCGAAACACGAAGAAGTGTTTTTTTTTGTTATCTCCTCATTTACATCATACGGCGGCTGTCATAGTTATTTCTATGTAACGAAAATAATTTATCTGACTCCTTGGTAAAAAAACAGCCAGATTCAAAACCACGACAGCAAGAACAAGACTTGATTACAGCCAGCGCGCTAACCACCTGAGCTATGGGGCTCCGTCAGGAGTCGTGGATTTAATCACATTTGAGTTCTCTACCCACCGTACTATGAGGTACGGAGTCCACCAATTCTGTTATCGTAACCTGACTGCCCAAACGTGATTTCCTAAGTAATCAATCTAGGAAGCACCAGCTAACTACGAGGCGCACTTAATTGACAGGGACTTTTGCTATTTGAGTAATTCCTTTGACCCAATTGTGAAAAACTCCGTGGGATTCGAGCCTACGACAACAAGGGGAAGGCTGTAGTGCAGCCAACGCTCTAAGCATGTGCGCTACGAATCAATCTAGAAGCCACCAGACGCATATCAGGTTAACTTAATTAATTGGTGTTTGATAAATTATCCCCATTTTCATCCAATGAATTATTCATATCTGCCAAAAAGCATATATTAACGGAAAAGAGACATGAACTGCCCAATGGAAGATTATGCTATCGCAAATAACAACAGTACAAACCTGTGAACGCAACTAACTCGTTTGTCACCACTAAGATGGGTGAAATTTGTAGAGAGATCTTAGATAGCGGAGACTGTAGAGGTGTCCGATGATGCTATTTTCTCATTGTCCACGACGCCGTTATCAAGCCCGATTGCTTTTCCTCTGTATCGGTTGATCCAGAATGAGAACTTGCGAATTGAAGGCGCAAGGAGATAGTTTACAGTCAGTAATCGGGCACCGAGTTGACAGAGACTTGTTCGCTAAAACAAGAAGTTTATTTGTCTGGCGTTTCGGATTAACACTCGAAACCATCGTCCGAGACAGTGTTGAAGTGATGATGGCTTCGAATGAAAATCCAAAATGTCAGCCCTACTAGAGCGCGGGCTCCTCACATGACTGCTTGTTCTGTCCATGATGTCTTCAAATTAAGTATACGGAGGAGGGAGAACGCTGTACTTGGTACTGGACTGTAGATAGACGATTTAGGAATTAAACGGTTTTTGCGATTCACGTGGTTGTCGTGTCACGCGAGAATTTCGGTCTCGTTGACCTTGAAGGTGTTGCTAGGCTCTGAGAAAGCAACTGAGATTAGAGTAAGCACTGGTGAAAAACTGTTCCAATGAACAGATAGCAATACCCAACGCAGCAATCTGGAACAAATTCCGCAAGCTGATGTATTAAACGACATTCGAAAGCGCCAAACTGGCCGAAAGCTATTTTCTGCTGGGAAATCACAGCACATCGCGGTATCGTAGGCAGCTATCTGGTGGCACTTGTGAATCCTCAATTAATACTCAAGCAGCTACAAACGCAGTAGTTTATGAACGTCTTATTGGTGCCTGAATTACAATATCCTCATTGGGTGGTCCGGGCAAGTTGTCAGCCGTTTCAACTCGCCAACTCGTACAAGCAAAAGCCTGAGCAGGTCAAAGGACATTGACCTCAAAGTTTGGCGGACGCTTCTGCACGTTAACAACGTCGCGGATCTCGTCAGCGGCCTTCTAAAACTGTTCAGAGTTGGGATTGCACACAGAGCCGAAGCAACCAGCAGAGACCAAGTAATCACGCTACAACATCCGCCAGTACGTCTGGAGTCGCTTACTGGATCTCGTGAAGCTGCGGGTCGAGTATCTACGGTGGAGCAACTGGAAGATTGCACAGGGCGCAGCTGACTTAAGATGCGTCAGTAGCAAACAGGCAAGATGCCGACTCGCAAGTTGCAGTCCTCTTGCCGGAGTCCGGCCTCATCTTAAACTTTGAGGAGGCCAAATTGTTCGTGCGGGATAACCGTATCAACGGGCTGGATTGTCGAGCTAACGAGCACTGATAATGAAATTGTGGTGATTACTGACGCAGAAGCTGGTGACCAAGTCATAATTCTACCAACTGAACACATTCGTGATGAATGCGGTGACTAATACCTTTAATAGGTGTGCGACGGCGTAGCGTTGGCTTCCAGTGCAAATCTGAAACTTCAACCGAATAAACTATCGCAGCACCTTAAGATATTAGGGAAAACTTTAGCTGCTATGACCTGACCCGGTTCCGTATAAAAAGAGAAGACAGCGGGAGGCCAGCTGTGAGGAGAGTGTATTTTGTACCGAACTATTGGAGAAGTGGTTGGAAGAAGTTGGCAGCCGGACGAAAGCACGTCCTGAGCAGAGGGGTGGCGTCCGAAGTGTAAGAAAGTGGCAAGGCCATCCGTGAGTCAACCTTGAAGGTGATTGGCCGTCACTGGTGCGCACGTACAAGTATTGGCGAGAGGTTCAGCGTTGTACCATGCGCCTGGATTTGGACCAATATAACACTTCTTGCTCACGCACACGAGTCTCCTTCTTCAAGATCACTTCCTGCCTCTCGCCGTCATTCTTGTCTTCGTCGTCGGCACTTTTAGATTTAAGATCACGCTTTACGCGTCGGAGGTCCCTTACTGGTGAGCGGTCGATCGCTTGTGAACGCAAGAACAGCTCGTTAGGACATGTACGGTTAGTTATGGACCTTCCAAACGAAGACGAAATTAGAAGGACAGACTAAGACTAGGGAGACTGGCTCGGTCATTTCTAACTTATTAGCCATCATCAGCCGACTGTCCCTAACCCCAGGTTTGGGTCATCTGAGAATCTAAGTCGGATTCTTTAGTAACTGAACACTGGAAACTTCAACGATCTACGTTTGGGCCACGGACCTTTTTCTTTTCGATATCGATCGGAATAATCCCTAGCGTGAGAGAGGCGTTCACTAATCGGATGACCGAACTTGCCAGTCCCGTTGGGCGCGAAGGCGACAGTCGTATAGTGACCTCAAATGCGAAAACGGCATTTAGACCATCGCGAGCGATGACGTCCACAGTGTGCCATATCACATCATGGGCACGCGGACGGTGATTTGTGCGTGAATCAGTCTATGATTAAATTAGACTTACGCAGCATCTGCCATACTCTCCCTTCACCCACACAAGCTCGGTATCAGTACCCAGTCAGGAAGACCGAAGGCAATGGCTGAACCAGTCCATCTATGTGCGCCTCACACGCTTGGTTTACGCACAGAGGATCAAGATTTCATTCAAAACGAAGAGAAGGAGAAGGTGGGTCTGATCCGAGCTGACTTTGAAGGCCATAAAATTCACTTTAAGAAAGAGCCTTTTCGGCCCGACTCTTTATCCTGAAAGGGTTCAGCTATCTCAGCAGTTGGCAGCCTTTCAACCGACGGCAGTTGGTGCACCTTGATAGTTTAAAAGTTCGTCAGGCTGTTTATAGGGATAAATTTGTGTTTAATGTCGTGAGGAAGCAGTCCTTAGAGTTGAGCTCTCTCCTCTCCAGGCATCAATATATTTTCTAAACCAGTCACTCGTTTGATGCTGGGATTGGGCGCAGTGGCTGACAGAGCTAGTAAGTACGTCTACGCGTGCCAAACACGAAACTTGGCTCCCAGATCAACACCCAGCCTATGAAGCATTTTTTCCCGGGTATGACTTTAAAACAGGCGTATACAGCAGGATTTATTGGTACCAACAAATTTCGTGATGGCTTATCAACTGCTGTAAATTAAAATTGCTGTCTACTTCCATTCGTTATCTGTGTTATGCAAAGAGGGGTTGCAGTTGATAAACCGTCACGAAATTTGTTGGTACTAATAAATTCTGCTGTATACGCCTGTTTTAAATTCATACCCGGGAAACTGCTTCAAATTGCTCAAACAGCATCTCCCACCTGATATAATTAAGTCTTTGCACAAACTTTTATAATTAAGATGCAAAATAGCGAAAGAAAATACACAGATTTAATTTCTTTAGAACTGCATAAATAGCAAGGAGTATCCATTGGATTTCTTCAAGATCCTCCGTAGGGGCAAATTACGTCCAATCATTTAAAATCTGGACCGCCTTGCGCAATTAAAAAATGAAGACTCAGATGAGACCGTTACAATTATCAAATCTCGCCTGGATCAGACAAAATATGTCCTTGACAAGATAAGCCTCTTTTGTTGGTTAATGTTCATGAAACATGTGTGTATTATACTAAGTAAGACAAGAGGCTCACATCGCTCCAAACTAAGAAATCCATAATGCAAGAGGCCTACGGATGATGAAGTTATTCTCAATCTATCAGACATCAAACTTAATAAGCTACAATCAGAAGCTTTATCACTAGCACTCGACTTTTGTGTGCCGAACAGTAGTATAAACCCAGTTTAAATTGAAGCCCAATTTGAAGATTTGAATTGTCAACTATCTGACCTAGTACCCAGGTCCATAGGCCACGTTGGCTGGCTGAAAGCGAAAGTTGTGGACATTGCTCATCAGTTCCGTAAATCTCCTATAACACAACTGACCCCACTAACCAAAGAACACTTGGCTGCCCTTTCTGTATGGAAACATCATGAACAAATAATAATCTCAAACCTGACAAAGGCCATGGAGGTGTTATTCTTAATTGGAAGGACTATGTGAGGAAAACTGAATCTATTTAAAATGAACAGAGTAAATTTCGCCCAGAGCCATCAGGGTAAGATGAAACTAAAGCAATGGAGAAATCAATCTGAAAAATGGTTACACAGTTGTTGGACAACAACCTGATTGATACTTATACCACGCTATCCCTAAAACCAAGAGTACACATATCCCCAGTTTATATGGACTACACAAAACGCATAAGAAGGATATACCTATACGGCCAATTCTCTTGATGTCTAATGCACCTCAACATAGAGTAGCTAAATTGCTTGTTAGGGAGCTAGAGCCAATTCGAAAACTGTTTTCCACTTACACTACAAAGGACAGTTTTCATTTAATTGTAAAAATTAAGCGTTTGAATATCATCAGCAAGTGTATGCTCTCCTTGGACGTGGAATCGTTATTAACAAATGTATCATTGGATGAACCAATAGATGTTATATGCGCACATGCGGCTAAAACTCATCTGTTGCCCGAAGTACTACGTGAATTGTTGACGCTTTGCACCAAAAATGTTCAACTTCTGTTTAATGGGCAACTCTATAGACAAATTGATGGAGTCGCAATAGGAAGTCCACTCGGATCAACCTTCGCCGACTTTTTTATGGGCCACCTAGAAGAAAATGTGTCTTCCACATTAAAGATTACAACATTATACAGTAGATACCTGGATGATATATTCACGATTGTTGATAACAAGAAAGGCGCTGAAGAACTTCCTGCTACCATGAATAAATTGCATACCATGAGAAAATTTACAATGTAAATGGGACACTGCAACACGCTTCCCTTCCTAGACGTCCTCATGCTCAGAGAGGATGATGGCTCACCCAGGCACTCTGTCTTCCACAAAATACCTGGAAAGGGCGATACTTGCAGTGTAAAAGCTTTGTGTCAGTACAATGGAAACGAAATCTGGTACATACTCTTCTTCAAAGAGTGAGAAATATTTGTTCTAGTGAAACCCTAGATACCGAAATTGCCCACATCAAATCAGCCTTGCTTAACTGTGGATATCCTGCACACTTCATTCAAAAATACAGCAACCCCTTACGGCCAAAAGTGACGGAACAGTCAGTTCCGAAAAAGCCCGTTATCATATATCTACCCTTTAAGGGTGACAATGTTTCTAATACAATCAAGCGACGGTTACGCAGCACCATAGAAAGAACATACAATGCAGCTGAGCTCATCGTTATCAGTCCTACTAGAAGCCTGCTATTCAACCAGCCAAAGGATGCCTTACCGTTGCACGCCATCCCAAATTATTTATTAATTCAAGTGCACTTGCGGATGCAAGTACATGGGGCGAACGTAAAGGATATTGGCAACCAGGGCCGCTGAACATTTGCCTAACTGGCTGTTTAAACACGAAAACAAAGTACCACGGTCTTTGATTCCTAAACATATATTGGACAGCGGTCACGCTGTTGACCTCAAAACAGCTTTCCGAGGACTTTTTCGGGCACGAACAACTCGGGCTTTGTGCTTCTTGGAGGCAGCGTATATACGTAGGGAGAAACCCGACCTTTGCAAGCAACTAGCCCACGTGATCAATCTACAATTACCCTGCTACTTTCCCCACTAGATTTCTCCTGGTTGTGAGTTGTGTTAGCTCCACCCACAATTTTCTTTCCTCTGAAGTTTCAAGCTAACGCATTGACCTGATTATTCTTTACGTTGCCCTCTGACCCTTACTGTTATGTATTGATTTTCTGTAAATTCGAACTGCTGTCTACTTTCACTCGTTATCTGTGTTATACAGTTGCCGTTGCAGTTGATAAGCCGTCACGAAAGTTTTGGGTACCAATAAATCCTGCTGTCTACGACTGTTTAAACCCCAGCCTTGCACACAAAGGGGTAATGACCATCGTATGTGCGGATGACATTGTCGTCAGTAGCATGGGGGCTAAGGGTGAAACGGAGGTTTTTAGGGCAAATGCTCCGGAATTTTGGGTGTGAGCCAATCGCACGCTTGCGCGGGTATCGCAAAAGCAGTAAATTATAGGCAAAGATTTTTACCGGAGCAGTACACATCAGTTCGACCAACATGAGCTGACGATGTCCACCGTATGCTCCACAACATGGTGGTGCAGGGACGGTGACTTGTGTGCAAATGAGTTTTGAATGATATTAGACTTACACTGCATTTCCCACACTCTTTATTTATTTACCAGCCTTTGCCTAGTGTCAAGACATAGTCAAGAAGACCGGAGGCGGTCTCGGGCGCAGGTGAATCATATCCCACCATAGCCAAAAATGGCAACAGCTGGTTGGACAGCATGAGCCTGCACCTACGCGTGCCCAAGTTGGGCACGCGTACCCCCCATACTCAGCATTTGTTATGGGACCGCAACCTAGAATAATAACGCCTGCCGCAACTTGATTTGGCCCCCGTGTTGGTCCAGTGCATCTACCATGCGGCCCGTTTAGGGGGCGGTCCGGACCAGTATACACAGGCCTTGACTACAACCTGCGTTGATGTCTCCTGAAAACAGGAGTGAGACATCAGTTTGAACCTATTGGAAGCTTATCTCACTGCAAGGCTGGAACGCATTTCACAACGTGGAGGTTTCGAGAAAAAGCTAATTTTTCAAAATCTTGACAAAGGTATGGCAGTATGGTCAAGTATTTTGTGTTACCTTGCAGTTTATTCGGATGAGAGAGCGCAAATGAGAACTTAAGAGCATAGAAATGAACGGGACTTTCTATAGTAGCAATTCTTTGACCTGGGATAAGTTGGATCATTTTTGGCGTTATAGGAACAGTTGCAATGTGCGGCAATTTCAAATATAATTCCACCTATCCACCAATGTGCATATTATCGATCTATACCGGTAAGAAAACTAGCACGTGGCTCAATGGTTAGAGCGTTTGACTTCAAATCAACAGGTTGCGGGTTCGAGCTTCGTGTGGCGTAGCACCTGGGGTTGGGTATGACTGGCTGATGACGGCTAATAAGCCATAAACAGCCATTCCAGTCTCCCTGGGCCTTGTCGGCAACGTTCTACTGTCTATACTACTATCCACTGTATGGCTGCTGGCGGTGCTTGAGAGTGAGCCCAAGGCAGAACAGGATGGGTGAGTCCCATAATCGATGGGTGATCACCTATCCACCAATGTGAATATAATTCCAATTGGTACAGCGGGCGCTCACTGATCGCGTATCAGCTCATACTTGTTTCCAAGTGTGTTTTGGGGCCCACCCTCCAGACCCTGCCGTCAACCTCAGGCTTATAATCCTTGGGTTGAGAATGGTTGGCTGATGGCGTATAATAGACCATAAATAGCCATTTCAGTCTACCTTGCCTTTTTGATTATGATGTTCTGCCTATTGTTCCATTCGCTAGTGAGCGGATCAGAACGTGCTTAACCATCTCCCACTTTAACACCTACAGTAGGTTTCCTATCTCACGAAATTTTAACCGAAATCAAAAAATGTGCTTTAGATTCGAAAAGGTTGTACGATTTTAATAGTTAATATTGTAATTATTGTGAAATATAGTCCAAATATAGATCTGCCACGTCAGGATGGCGGCTTTTGAACCAGCTTTTGTCGAGTCACCTGCACAAACTATACCCATCAATTTTGGTCCACGGCATGTAATTTCAGGGCTTTTATTGCTTAAAAAATACAGGAATTAGTAGACGCTTTCCAAACCGAACACCCAATTGAAACAAAGTGGGATCAACTGCAATTTTCCTCAGGGCTGACGTAAGAAGCCGCGTAGGGTTCAGCTCACCTGTGGGTCATCGAAAATTTCCCGAGCGCTTCCAGTTACATACTTCAGTTTTCAATGCGGAACTTTGACGTTCCTTAAAAAAATAATGCTTCAACGTGAAGTTTATCCTTTTGGACAGAATTTTCAGAGCCGTTTCCAAAGTAGATAGGAATATTTTAGCTTTGTTTGACCCCATTGTGAAAAACTCGGCCGCCTAAGTGGGATTCGAACCCACGCCAGCAAGGGGGAAGGCTATAGTATGACCAGCTGACCTACGAGACCCCACTGGGAGCCGGGAGTTTAATCCTACTTGGGTCAAGTTACCTGCCCAGCCTACTCCAACATATGGAATCCACCAATGAGGATATAGTAAGCTGACTGCCCAAGCAGCATTTCCTACGCAATCAATCTAGAATCCACCATATGACTACCAGGCACAATTAATCCAGAGTTGCGTAATTAGTTTAAGCACTTGTGAAAAAGTCGGTATCCTCGGTGGGGCCTCGTAGTTCAATTGGCTGTACTAAAGCCTTCCGCTTGCTGGCGTGGGTTCGAATCCAACTAAGGCCGCCAAGTTTTTCACAAGTGGGTCAAATGAATTATTCAAATCTGCCAAAATCCTCTACTGATTAATTGTGCTCGGTAGTAATATTATGGATTATAGGTTGATTGCTTAGGAAATCCTGCTTGGACAGTCAGCTTACTGTATCCGAATTGGTGGATTCCATACGTTGTAGTAGGCTGTTCGGGTAACTTGGCACACATATGATTAAACTCACGGCTCCCGGTGGGGCCTCGTAGCTCAGTTGGCTAGAGCGTTGGCTGTACTAAAGCCTTCCCCTTGCCAGCGTGGGTTCGAATCCAACAGAGGCCGCCGAGTTTTTCACGAGTGGGTCAAACGTACTATTCAAATCTGCCAAAATCCTATATTAATATTTCAGATGGAATGGAAGCGGTCAACATGCGGTTATACATAACCCACGAGTTTATTCCCCATATCATTGTACCGGCCTGATGATGAATGATTGAAGGTTTGCCAATCCAAATTTTCAATCGTAACACGTGAATCTTCGCAGTACTATGCAAACGTAAAATTATTCAGCCTACTGACAGCACGGGTACTAGCTACAACGTAGACACACTTTTCAACGATTTTGCGCAACTGTACTATGAACTGCTAGAGGTTTGACTCAGCAGGAAAAATACCCAAGCATTCCATGTGTGCTTTCGGGTATATACTTCATTTTTTAGAATTTAAGCTTATTACTTCGTTCAGCAACAGTTTGGCCTGAAAGATGTGGCAAGGGACTAGGACGCAGCCGCACGGAAAAAAACCCAAGTCATACGGGAACCATAACAGGATCCCAGCCCCCCACTCCATATGCATTGCGACAATGCAATGTCTTATCCCAACCACTTCATCCCTAACATCAAACCTCATTTCGCAGCCCATAAAGGAAAGTGGCTCTGAAAAGAAAGCACACTATCGTGACCTTTTTTTACTGAAAATCTATTTTGACGGAAACAATTTCAGTGGTAATGCCAAAATGAAATGATTTAGCGCGACCGCTTTGACAGCCCTCGCTAATTCTTTACTCCAAGTTTGGACATAAGTCATTGGGAAGATGAAAACAAAAACTTATCAAGCTGTTATTCGTCTGTGTGAATTTCACATAGTTGGCTAGAAGAGGATTTGGGTAAGAGTCAGCATGAGGCGGGGCTCGAAATACAGCGAAATTCTGTCCCACAACTATCAGTAGATAACTTTTTTTTATTTCAAAGCGTACTTTAAAGGTTTAGACGCCGCTCCATGGGTTTCAGCGCATACTGTGCGTTGCCTCCTCGAGAAAGGCACCTACTGGGCGATCATTTCAAAGTGAGTGTACGTGGTTTAGGCTAAATTGATAGTGTTGAGGTCGTTCTTTCTGCGCTATTTTCTCCCCTTTAGAAAACGTTCGCATAGAGCCGTGGGAGCTGACTAGTCGAGCTGATTCGTGTAGGCCCCAGGCCGACCCACATCCGGGACATCCTGCATGCGTCTGCCCATCCGCTACTAAACAAAGGCCAAAAAGGCACAGTGACGCTCGAATCTGGCCAATGAGAAAGGTAATTGGGATTCGGTCATAGTGATGCAATATTTGAGCCAATCAGTGGCCCGATTATGACTTCTCAGGACAACTAGTCAACAAGGCATTGTAAGATGAACTTCTACGGGAGGGGGGGGGGGTTGACGCAAGAAATAACCATGTATGATTGGATGGTTTGCAAATAGAGCCAACCTGTGGAAAATGTGTACAGACGGAAATTGGAAATCGTCTATTTTTCTGCATCATTTTTGATTAATTTTAGAACACAATACAAGATAGTGGAATGTGCAGTAATAAGTGGACATTCAATTGCCAAGTTCTGTCAACGCAACCTATTGGCCAATGTGATCTAACGAATAAGGGATCAATCTAACTAATGATAGTTCATGAACGACCCGGGTTTTTGATTACAAGATTAAGGAAGAGCAATCGGGAGCTAATGGGGATGGAGTCACTTACGGATGCACAAAGCTCCTCGTGGTTTGCCTTGCACAATTACATGAACAATCTGCTAAATGACTGCAGATTTTTAAAAAACGTAAACTACACCATAAGCCAGAGGTTGGGTTACCGCTCAGAAATGACTTCATCTACCGTTGAAGAACTAGAACCAAACTTTACTTAAACATATTTCTGCAAACAGTATTTTTTTCATTCATGAACGTTTGAATATAAGTGCACTGGACACCGGGTACTCATCCCCCAGTAGGCCAAAACTTTTGGGTCCTGTTGGGCTGCTGGCGCACTTAGCAGCAATTACCTGTAGGAATAGTTAAACCACGGTCTCCTGAATGCCTGTGTTATTTCCTCCTCATTTCCGCCTCAGGTCGGCTTGCTGGTGTTCTTAAATAAATGTCCATTTCTCTCCTACTGTGCTTGACATTTTCTGCGCAAGCTAGTTCCGTATTTAGTCACGGAAGAAAATTTAATCGGACAGTCTTAAACCTTTCCTGGGCCCATGCGCTTTGCACCACCGAGTGATATTATCACGCGAACTGACGGATTGACGTTGGCTCGGGTGAATCAGCGAGCTCAAAATAATCGATGGGCGCCAGGGTCGCTGCTCGCGTGTGTCTCCTCTACAAAGCGCTCGCTGATTTATCCGCGTCGACATCCCACGACATGCTCGTTCAGCTGCTCGCACTGTCAATCAGGATACAGGCCCATGCAGCCAACTTGTCCGCACTTTCGATCAGTCAACCATATCCCTATCCATTCAAAATACAAGTTACGTTCTCGGCCTTACCCGCCAAATTCTGACTTAGTAGCAAAACTTGTAACAGTCGGCTTTTCTAATATTAGCAGATAGGAGTGGTACTTCACAATTGTAGGACACATGTGGCGGAAAGGGTGGCAAATCAACTGCTATGTGACTGAATGAAGCCAACCCTGTTACCGGTTTAGTCAGCCTTACTTTGGATCTTAAGGCAAGATAATATTAAGGCGACTGAGGGGTGAGCGTGGGTGCAGTGGCTGACAGAGCTATACAGCCCATCTGCGCATGCCACGTACGACCTGGTCACCGCAGCTTTTGGAAGAGCAACACATGACCGAGATTGCCATAAAGGGCGCTTTT
This sequence comes from Schistocephalus solidus, assembly GCA_017591395.1. NCBI lineage: Eukaryota > Metazoa > Platyhelminthes > Cestoda > Diphyllobothriidea > Diphyllobothriidae > Schistocephalus > Schistocephalus solidus. Next base: position 41,374 of record WEDG01002957.1, read on the forward strand.
AAGAAGGATTCGGTGTAACGCGCACCGATCGCTTTACGGGGCATACTCGTCCGCGGTGCCTTGGGGCTCACACCAGCAGCCAGCAGATACACTGGGGCTAGTATAAGCAGAATAACATTAAAAAAACACACGAGGGAGACTGGAGTGGCAATTTCTGGCCTATTAGCCAGTCATACCAAACCCAAGGTGGGGATCACCCGAGGCAAACAGATGATGGTATTGGGCGCAGTTACTGACCCGACACGAGGTACAGGGTCGAAGGCGTGCCAAAAGCCCATTTACTACAGCAGTTGGGAGCTCGCGTGGACTCAGTGCAGCTCTATGAACGCGTCACGTGAGTCAGCCAAACCCGTATTTTGGTCCAGCGTATCTGCTGCTCGGTTCATCGTAGGGATCAAGGGAACAGAAATAAAAACATGTGCGCGCATATATAACGCAGCTAAGACGAGGTCTATGCGATAGGCCATAGGCATTTGAGCTAAATTTTACCAACAATCCTCACCCTGCGTTTTTCTACCACTATTGAGGTACTGGCTTTATGCGGCAAGCAAGCCACACATGGTTTGCAGAGGTCACGAACGGTAAACTACCTACAAGACTGAAGACAGCCAAGATATACCAGAAGGCGATATCGACAGGCGTGCGGATGGATGAAGCTGGGGCATTTTCTGCCTCCAAGAAGTCAATAGATTACTGATACAAGCGAAAATGTGAGTCACAGGACGTAAATGAGAAGAAGTGGATGTGGTCACTGGGACAAGAGCTTTATTCACCGGACGTTTCGAATTCCAAATCGAACCCATTATCAGAGACAGTATCAGAAACGGGTAATTCGTACACGGGGAGAGGAAGTATTTACAGGATGCAGTCGCTATGCCACTGCATGGCTATGGCTATTAACAGCTCCCCCTTCAGCGATGACGATTGCGCTCTGGTGCGTTCATTGTTTGATGGCCGGCATGCGGGTCTTTATCCGCTGAAATTTCGTCACCCGTGTTGGAGGGTGGCGTGATGATTGCTCAGCCAGCTGGATCACTGGCACTGGCGTTGGAAAATGCATTCGCCTGAGTGCTCCCCGAGTGGCTGATTGCTCTGGCCAATCTGAGTCTCAACCCCGAATATGGTTTGGGGAGGTCATTGCATTGGTTGATAGATTGGGGACGTTTGATGTCAAGTCCCTTTCCACAGGACCTGGCAGTCAAAACAGTTTAACTACTCCTACGAAGCAACTACGATGAAACCGAGAATCGCCTCGGATACGTCCAAGTCCTTCCACGCCTGAAGTTCTGTCCCAGGACGTACTTCACGTTTGACGGAACAATCTACGAGCAGGTGAAGGGAACACCAATGGGTTCACCGATCTCCGGACTGATAGCCGAGGGGGTCCTACAACGCTTAGAGTCGCTGGTCTTCAAACACCACAGACGGAAATTCTGGGCTCGGTATGTGAATAACACCTTCGTCAGCATTGAACGGGATCATGTACTTACGTTCAAAGATCGGCTCAACAGCATCTTCCCGGACATAAAATTTACGATGGAGGAGAAAGAAAACAACCAGTTGGCCTTCCTCGACGTCCTCGTCTGTCGCAAAGATTGTGGTGTTCTAGAGACTAAAGTGCTCAGGAAAGCGAAAAATACGATGCAAGTACTGAACTTCAACAGCAACCATCCAATCAGCCACAAACGCAGTTACGTAAGGACGATACATCGGTGTGTTGAGACGCACTGCAGTGAACAGGAAGACAAGGTTACCGAATTGCAATATCTTCGACGGGTGTTCAGAAAAAATGGCTGCCCACACAAATTCGTCAATCGGTGCATGCGCAAACGAGACGAGGGAAAAAATCGCACTGATCTAAATATTGGCGAGCGATTTCATACGTCAAAAACGTTTCGGAGCTGGAGTTGGAGTCATACAAATACCGGAAGCCCTTATTAGGCGTCAGGTATGATACCAAAGAACCACTGCCGCGGCAAGAAACATCTGGCGTTGTTTATCGGATCTGGTGCCGTTGTGGGCAAATCAACTACCTCGGAGAAACTGGAAGACTACTTCGCCAGCTAATTGCCGAACATGCGGCAGCAGTGCGGCGAAATGACGCCAATTCTAAAGTCGCGGCTCATTCGGCTAGAAATAGCCATAAATTCAAGTCTGATGAAGACGAAATTCTCGCAAGAGGTGATTGTTGCGTTAGCCGCGAGTTGCTTTAGTCATGGTTTACATCTACTTCGAAGCCCCCCTCCTAAAGCACCAGTCCAGACTTCGAAAGAACTGAGCAGGATCTAAAGGCAGGAGTGACCTTGCCGAAAGCCATGCTGAAAATGCTGTAAGATGTCGTTTTCATAACAAAATTTTAGAGTAGCACGCTTTACAAGGACTTCCATTGTTTTGCAGGAAAGGCAAGTCAAATTTATGGGTCTGAAGCTGTTTGCTGTCATCGTACTAAGTCCCTTATCTAAGAGAATTACTTTGGCCGTCTTCCAAAGCGAAGACAAGCACCTGTTCTCATTGACAGCTTGAACAGAGATGAAAGATGCATTGCTGACTCGGTCGATAGTTCTTTAAGTATCAGTCCAGGAATCCTTTCCGGGCCAGGAGACTTGTCTGGCTTGATTTAGTTGAGAACCCGTCTGACTCGTGGACTGAAAAGGCTACTGTTTAAATGACAGCCGTATCTTCGCCCATTACAAGTTCTGGATTGTCATCAGCGGATTCCATCGTAAACGATTATCTAAAAACTGGGGCAGTACCTGGACTTTCTGCGGTCCTTCCGTTGATATATTCCCGAGGCTTTCCTTTAGACTTGAAAATTCGTCTCAGTGCTTCCATTGACTGCGGATGTACCCATATTGTGGTATATCGTGGCTTCTGTTTTTAGTTAACGCTCGAAGATAGTTCTAGCAATCCATATTTGCTTACGGCATTGATTTCTTGGCTCCTTGTATTCGGCAAATGATATGGGATCTTGAAAATGCAAACAATTTTTACACCGTCTCTGTTTCTTCGGTATGCTCCTGTTAATCGTCGAATTTATCCATGAAGGTCAGGCATATGGTCAAAGCAATATGGTCACTTAACCCTAGTGGAGGTGGCGAGTTCACTTCCGTTATGGCTCCTTCTTCTTTACTGAAAACGAGATCTAAACAATTTGATCGTTGACCTTCTCTCAGCCTGGTTCCGACTCTATGTGCTTGGCGAAGTATTCGTCCAGGGAAAAATTTTAGTAGTTCATATTCTAATGACGTTGCTGCGGCCTTTACTGGGGGAATTGTCCAATCGATCCCAGGTGTGTTGAAGTCCATCAGGAGTAAAAATTATTCTGCTGGCTTAGCAATTTCAGTGAGTTTAGAAGTTTCACGTTATTGCTTACGTTCGAGCGAGGAGGCCGGTAGACATGGCATAGGTTACGCGTCGGCAATTGTTTTATTCTAATTTTGCAAGAAATTCTTTTATAAATTGGGAGTCCTACGTCAGAAATTTCCCTTTGACAGGAAGAAAGTTCCTGGGGTATAAAATGTTCCACGTCTCCGCCTCTATGTTGAAATCTATCACAACGAAACATTCGGTAGCCCCGGATACTGACTTCGCTAAGGCCTATTTCTCCAGTTATCCACGTCTCTGTCAATGCAATTATGTGCGATTTCTGCTAAGAGGCTAGGGATTTGAGCTCATCGAGTTTGTTGAAGAGACTCTGGCAGTCGGTATGGTAGCCAAATAAATTCTCTTTTGACATTAATTATGCGTCCCTCTCTGATTTTAAGGTGTGCTTCGCCATTGCTCCTTCACTCTTTCAGTTCGTTTGTTAGTTGTGGCTAGAGCTGTGCCTACACTTGGGTTTGTAAAATCATTTTGAAGGGTCAAGGTCCAGGGTTTGGGCCAATTGATGACTGAGCGTTCCCTTTTCGATATGCTTTTTGAATGTTAATCGAATCACTATCTCGTAAAAATTCTGTAACATACTGTTGAAGAAGACCTAGATCATAGTTAGCTTTTCCTCTGGGAATTGCTGACGTTGATTCTGCGACCCCTGTTATAACCGAGGGTCTGCTGTTTTAGCATCACATATTCAAACTGACGGAACTCTCGTTCCCAGCTCACTCATTTCACTTACTCGTGACAGACTGGCCACAGAGCTCACACAGCCCAAATGCATGAAAGATTTGACCAACTGGATGTTGGTTGTACTTTCTCCTAATTTACTGCGTTGTCTGTTGCTCAGTCCAGCTTCCGTTTTATTAGAAGTTGCCCTCTGGATTTTGTTGACATGGTTTTTCGTTCACATGATGTGCTCACACCGCTGTCGTGCGGTATAACCCGAGAGCTTACATCGGCCTTTAGCAGGCCACTTGGCAGCCACCTTCTGCTGCTGTATGTACTTGCATGCGGCTTTCTTAGAATTTGATTTTGCGGAAGGTACTGAGCTACATGGTTTTGCTGCACTACCCTGGGTCTGCCAGCCTTTAGACTAAACTCATGACGAGTCTGGAGTTTATTGCAAGGACGTTGTTTGTTGTCTCTTCGGGTTCCACACCAGGTTGTGGTCAGTGATGTTGTTACTTTCTGGCAGGTGTGTGTAGACAGATTTCTCAACTGTTTCCGTGCCCTTTGTATAATCGAAATTGGGTTGCAGTATGTTGTTGCGCTTTGTCAGAACTGCCATTATCTTTGAAAGAAAATGGAGGCTTCCCTCTAAACGCCTTACTCGCGGGGCAATATCAAGAAACCAATCGCAGTGTGCATGCGCAAGCGAGGTCACTTCGTTAGGGTTCTGTTCTGAAGCAGTTGGTGGCAGAATACATCTTGCTTCTTGACTGGTAACCTGGGTGTTGCGCACGTGTTACTGAAAGCGATATCAAAATTTCTGAGAGAACTTGCTCAAAGGAAGTAGTGAGTGGTTTGCTTAAATTATCATGGACATGCCCCTTATTAACGGCTTGACATTCAGGACGTCGCACGGTGGTCGAAGGTTTATGGCGCTTGATGAATGAGCGGTGAGTTGTGCGTGAATTTTTATAGTGAAGCAAACTTGCGCCGCATCTGCGTCACTTAATATTTTCAGACCATCCCCTTTCCGGTGGCAGGAAAGGGTCAAGACGAGGCAAAACGAGTCAAGCTGTGGAGGCATTGGCTGGCAAAGCTTCATAGCCCGTTTACCCACGTGGCATACAGCCTTGCCCCCAGCATCACACATAAGGTAGACATACGTACGGGTCTCAGATCACTCACACACCATAGTTGCCATAACTACAATCTCAATAAGGAGTTATCTAGGGTCTAAACACATTCGAAAGGCGAAATTTTTGCTTCTATCAGTGAGTTGCTTCCAAACCACTCCTAGTAGACCGTCGTAGTGGTTTAGGAGTGCATATAACTGATTATGGTAAGGAACTAAACGCTTGATCGGAACAGGAACAATATTATTCTTCCCCACATCCCCTAATACAGGCCACGTGATAGATGCGCTTTGCCGGAACGGGGGCCAGATCAGGGCACGACAGGCGTTATTGGGATTCACACGCAGAAAAAATGCCACATTTGCGGGTGCGTAGTGGTACGCCTAGAGGGAGGCTCACGCCGCGCCACCCACCCGGACACGATCCTGCCTCCGGTCTTCATAACCCTGTCTTAAATACCGAGTTCAGGTAGATGAGTAAGGATAGAGTGCGGTAGGCGCTACGCAAGTAACGTACCTGCACCTATCATGCTTTGACTCAGACGGTGGGCATCCTCGAAAACGACATTCGAACTATCTTAACGCATGTCATAAAATAACGTGCAGATCCTATCGTCTAATGACAAACTGCACAACCTACGACGGGAGGTGGTTCGTTAATTATGTGCCTCGCGCTATTTTCAGTCTGTATGCCCCCGTTTCCAAAAATTCTTTCACCTCCTCTACACGTAATATAATAATTGTAAGTATTCGCTAACTAATTGCTATGTAGCATATGAATCCCAGGTGTGCCACACTTGGGATTGGGTATGACTGGCTGATGACGGCTAATAAGCCAGAAATGGCCATTCCGGTCTCCCTTGTCTTTGTCGGTTCCATTCCATCATATGCTACACGTCGCTATGCGACCGCCTGCGAGGGCTCAAGTCTGAGCTCCAGGGCACAATGGAACATGCATGTTCCTTAAGCAGATCGGTGAGCCCCACACTATCATCATATTCCCGATCACAACCGACAAAACAACGAGCCCGTGGCCTAATGGTAGAGCGTTCGACTCAAATACCAAAGGTCGCGGGTTCGAATCAAATATTAGCAAACTTGGGATTGGGTATGACTGGCTGATGACGGCTAATAAGCCAGAAATGGCCATTCCGGTCTCCCTTGTATTTGTCGGTTCCATTCCATCATATGCTACACGTCGCTATGCGACTGCCTGCGAGGGCTCTAGTCTGAGCTCCAGGGCACAATGGAACATGCATGTTCCTTAAGCAGATCGGTGAGCCCCACACTATCATCATATATATATATATATATATATATATCGGGTAAATAATTTCTGAAATTATTAAGTGCAGGACATGGAGTCAGGTGCTTCGGACATGACTTTTTAGGGTCAGACCCGAAATTTCAATGAACATTTGGGTCGAAGACAATCAACCACTGTGGAATAACCACGTAATGCCCATTCTACAAACAAGTAGTACTACAAGTAGTATGAATCTTTATATGGCAAAGACGTTATACCGTACTTCCGACATAGATACTAGCTAAAAGCCCAGACACGTGTTTCGCCGATGTTTCTGCTGCTGTGTGACACAGCAACGAGGGTTCGGCTCCTCAGTGGGTCCCCAGCGTTCTCTATGCGGTTTCTGGTATATGGACTCCAGAGAATAATCGGGTAAATAATTTCTGAAATTATTAAGTGCAGGACATGGAGTCAGGTGCTTCGGACATGACTTTTTAGGGTCAGACCCGAAATTTCAATGAACATTTGGGTCGAAGACAATCAACCACTGTGGAATAACCACGTAATGCCCATTCTACAAACAAGTAGTACTACAAGTAGTATGAATCTTATATGGCAAAGACGTTATACCGTACTTCCGACATAGATACTAGCTAAAAGCCCAGACACGTGTTTCGCCGATGTTTCTGCTGCTGTGTGACACAGCAACGAGGGGTTCGGCTCCTCAGTGGGTCCCCAGCGTTCTCTATGCGGTCCGAAGCACCTGGACTCCATGAATCACTGGGTAAATAATTTCAGAATATTTGAGTTGCCGGATCATGCTCTGGAGGCCATATCCGAGAAACCGCATAGAGAACGCTGGGGGACCCACTGAGGAGCCGAACCCACTCGTTGCTGTGCCACATAGCATGCAAACATCGGCAAACACGTAGTCTGGGCTTTTAGTAGCTGAATCTTATGTCGGAAGTACGGTATAACGTCTTTGCCATATAAGATTCATACTACTTGTTTGTAGAATGGGCATTACGTGGTTATTCCACAGTGGTTGATTGTCTTCGACCCAAATGTTCATTGAAATTTCGGATCTGACCCTAAAAAGTCATGTCTGAATCACCTGACTCCATGTCCTGCACTTAATAATTTCAGAAATTATTTACCCGATTATTCTCTGGAGTCCATATACCAGAAACCGCATAGAGAACGCTGGGGGGACCCACTGAGGAGCCGAACCCCTCGTTGCTGTGTCACACAGCAGCAGAAACATCGGCGAAAACACGTGTCTGGGCTTTTAGCTAGTATCTATGTCGGAATTACGGTATAACGTCTTTGCCATATAAGATTCATACTACTTGTGGTACTACTTGTTTGTAGAATGGGCATTACGTGGTTATTCCACAGTGGTTGATTGTCTTCGACCCAAATGTTCATTGAAATTTCGGATCTGACCCTAAAAAGTCATGTCCGAATCACCTGACTCCATGCCCTGCACTTAATAATTTCAGAAATTATTTACCCGATTATTCTCTGGAGTCCATATACCAGAAACCGCATAGAGAACGCTGGGGGACCCACTGAGGAGCCGAACCCCTCGTTGCTGTGTCACACAGCAGCAGAAACATCGGCGAAACACGTGTCTGGGCTTTTAGCTAGTATCTATGTCGGAAGTACGGTATAACGTCTTTGATAGATATATATATATATATATATATATATATATATATATATATATATATATATATATATATATATATATATTCGGTAGAAAAGACGAAATTCTTTGGGAAAAATAGAAACTTTTAGATGTGTAAATTTTTCAAGACAGGCCCCGCAGCTCGTCGTCAGACTACGGGCGGTGTGCAGGAACAAAGAATTTCGTCTTTTCTATTGAATATATATATATATATATATATATATATATATATATATATATATATATATATATCCGTGTATACGTAAAATTGCATATTGTCTGTGAAAGTGCACGGTCAGCCAACGTCTTCTTGTGACACGTAGCCAGTTTCATTTATTAACAGCATATTATTGTAAAACGAAGTTTCGGTAAAAAGCGAAAACAGCTAAATAAAGTAAACTTGGCCTCGAAAGAAATAAAACCAGTTTCTACGTACCGTCTACCACTGGTTGCACGCATTTCAACATTGAACGATTTACTTAATTTACGCCAAAAATAAGAAGAAACTGCAAGTTAGCCTGTCAATTTCTAATTTAAATTAGATATATTTTTAATGGTATTTGATATTTTGCAGATTTTTATATCCATAATATACTTTTCCAATGTGTAAGGGATATAATTTTCAATGGTATTTTATATTTTACTGATTGAGTTATATATCCGCAAATAATTTTTCACAAATAGGTATTTTAAGTATATTTAATTACCATGAATGACTTTTGGAGGAAAGCAATTAAAATGCATAATTGTTCATTGATGGATGATATTATTCACATACGCTGACCCGGACACTTAAGCAGAAAAATCACTGAACAGGCTTCTGGTGTACATGAAAATGTCATACCCCGGAAGCAACGTGATTGAGCCATTCTCAAAAATTTAGTGACGAATGGCTTCAAATTAGACGGGTAGGCTTTTAATCCTAGCATACCGGAAAGCATAAACCGAAAATAAAGAGGATTTAAGAAAACGCCAAGTAATACGCTGGCATCATGACACTGCGTAATACCTTGCAGGCTACCTAAAACGCTTAGATTAATACATCCGTGTTTACAATTTGCTAACTCATCGGAGTATAACGGCTAAGACGCTGCACTATTGAATGTATCATTTCTGCTGACCAATGGTGACCCGTTTTTAAAACTGCCTACCTGCTACTGTAGAGTGGGAGGAGGAGTCGACATCTTCCCTTTCGTAATCGCAGCTGCCCGTGCAGCCAATCCGTTATTGTCAATATTTAAAAAAGAACTAAATGGAAACCAAGTGCACAATACAGATATCCGAATAACGTAATCGACGACAGTAACAAGGTCAAGGCGCGCAGGTCGATTTTTAAAAGCTAAGTGAAATCTAAAATTTGAACGTTTTTTTTTCGTTTATACTGTCGTTATTGGCTTTATTGCAGATAAAAGTTTTGCATTTCTAGCCCTTAATCGTATATAATTACCTGTGGTCTTTGTCTTTAACATTAGGTTGAACTATACAGTGTCATATTATTCACCTGACATAGCCTCATTTCTCGTTCTCAACTTTTACGGATTTATTTGTTTCCTGCTATCTTTATTGACTAAATTGCTGATAAAGTTTTGAATTTATAGTCTTTAGACAACTACAACTTGCTATCCTATAAATCCCTGTAGAAAAACGTAGCATTATAAAGCGCTAAGATAGAATTTAGTTGAAATTTAATAAATTTATTTTACCCCTGCGTATCCTGCATAGATTTTACCTTATTTTCGACGAGAGATGAAACCAACAAGCTCAATTCGTCGTAAACTACATGCCTCGGGACCAAAAACGATGCTAAATACACCTAGCAGTTTCAACATTGACTCAAATGTACAACCCATAGTTAAAGCTAAACAGCTAGATCTGTCCGCTTTACAGAACTGCAACGACTTCATTATGAAGTTTGGATCAATTTTTGTCTGTATACTCGGCAATCTGTTCGATGGTAACCTGTCTGATGTTCCCTCTCAGGATTGCAGGAGTCTCGATAGCTTTATTAGCGGGGTTTGTCGGCGCGCGCGTTTGAGACGGAAACGGAATCGCAATTTTCTCCTAAAAATGCTCCCACACAGACGCCCAGTTGACGTTGCTGTGGACTTTTTCGGCTACTCGGGTGGCTTTCAACTGCAAAATGAGTGGAAGCAAAAGCGCCTATCTTCGCGTAGCAGAATCCTCCTATGCTAGTTAAATTGTTGTCAGCAGTTGAGGGTTGACTCAATCTCTCAACGAGGTCGCTGCTATCTGGAAATGAAAATGTTTCCTTTGTCGAGATCTTACACCAATGGGCGAAGAAAATGTGTCCTTCTTATCATCAATTTCTCAACCTAATATTCATGCAAAGTCTGGTCGTATTTCCACTGCAACGTCAGTGCAGCTGCTGAATTCATCTTCTCGGATGTCTGGTTCGGTCAGCTTCCTCTCCACTCAACCTTTCTACTTCGTTCCCTGCGGATGAATACTGCAATCTCCGGTGCTTTTCAGCCCGCCTGTAATCTTACGACCCACGTCTAAAGCATTTATACCGTCTAACCCGTCTAAAAGCACGCAGACTGCCAGTTTCCCTCTTAAACGCAATTCTCCAGGCCTCTCCGGGAGATTTTCCGAGCCAAATCGCATAAATAACCTTCTTCAAATACAAAATCCGCAATCATCTTAAATTTAACTTATTTAACCCTCCACAAGACTAGCTCGTCCCATAACCCAACGGGTCATCTTATACCCCAATTATATCTACCTAAGACAGGTTTTTCCGAAAAGGACGCAAATCTAACCCAGACCCAGCAAAGATAGCGCAGGTCTCTCCAGTAATCGCATACTGCCCACTCTCCAAAACTAAGCAAGCCTCTAACAGGTAAAATGTCCTAACCATTTAAACCGATATACAAGACCTGACTCTCTGCGCTATGCATTTAATTCTTTTAACTGCTTGCTACATTCCATCAGCTATGGTATCATCCAACTTCCCGTCATTCCGTTTTAACTACCAAGCAGGCATATCGGTCGTAACTCCTATGGTGGTCTCGATACCGGAAAAGTTTTATTTCCTACACCTTCAGATATCCCTCTCAGCCTTTGTTAATGATGTTATACACCAACCGTTATGGCGCAGTTTGCAGACCCTCCAAGCCACAATAACTTTCCAACTTAATTACCCACCGCAGAACAATTAATAACGATAACCCTAGTTTGGACACTCGAACCACCCCTAGATGTCATATTACTTAATGCTAGATCTGTTATAAATATAAGATGGCCCAACTTAGGAGCCATTTGCTTTTGAGTTAATGCCTGATGTTTTATTGTTAACTGAATCTTTGGACCCATCCTTAATTTCAGACTCTTTGCTTGTCATGACCAAATGATCTCTACCGTCAAGACCGCACTAGTAAGCGTGGTGGTGGTTGTCTTCTATATTAAAGCTTCATTTAAGCACTTCGCGTTTGATCTAGACGTCACGTCATTCACTCTGGTAATTACTGCTTCGCATCCATTATCCTGTCGCCCTGGCAAAAGGCTATTCTCGGATGTATTTACTACTCGCCTAATTCATCATCCGATGATGATGAAATCTTTATGCAAATTTTAAATTGGTTTCGGAGTCCGACTTTTAACATTAAAAATAATCGCTGGGGATTTTAGTTCAGAAAGATTGACTGGATTTCAAACTTTTGTCCACCCAGATTTCAGCCTTTCCTGGATGGCATTAATTTCTCTAGTGGTCACAGCTTGTCCGTTTATTTCGAGAGAGACAAGCATATGTTTAGATCTGATTTTCACAAATGACATTGCTCCCTCTTCGTTGATTTTGGCAGGGCCTCTTCAAAGTGACCATACATGATCTAACTGTTGCGTACCAATTGTTGTCTCATCGAAAAGGCTGGCCGTTCGTACCTATCATCATCTTGACCTCGCAGATATCAGCTTAATTAATCAACTTTTTGACTCATTGGGATTGGCAGCATCTCTCTCCATGAACGATGCAGCAAGTCTTTCTGACTTAATGTCCAGTCGTTTTTAAAATAACATCCTGGAATTTGTGGCAATCAAAATTGTCGTCAGCCATACACTTCGAGTCCACCGTCCCCACTCTTTTCGCCGAGACCAAAGAAATTGATGAAATTGCGCGATTCGAGATCAATGCCCACTAGTTCGTTATCTGTGCATCTCAGGATTGCCAGATATTTTCTTTGAATTAGCCTCTAAGATTCGGGCTTGCGGACAGACAGAGGGAATCACGCGCACTCAGCGACAAACTCTGCGAAATCTGTTTGCTCAACATGTTCCGCCGTCGATCCTAGCTCTAAACGGGGTTATGAAATACCTCCATTACTTAATGAAACCCAAATTTTCGTTCTCGAAGACTCTGAGAGGCAGGGTAAATCGTTTCGTGCGTTCTTTTGCAAATCATCTACGATGGAATCTGAGACCGGTTCCGACGTTTCAGGCATCTCTCATGTTATCGGTACACGTTGGTCTAACCGTAGGAGACGATTCGTAAGCAAATAAATGCGCGCTGGTGCAAAACCGCAATCTTTTCAGACTGACAGTTCATCCAAACTCAGTTATTAGAGAGTGCCGAAGCTTTCCTCTATCAGTGCCAGAGTATTCTCAGTTTATCTTTTAAACGGATTCTTTCCTGACTCATGGAAGACATCTATTATTCTTTCCTGTCATGTCAGGATCTCGTTCGGACGCAAATACTATCGAGGCGTTCACAAAACCCCGGCTCTTGCAAAACTTCTTGAAAAATTATTTTTAATCAAATTCTCGACTTTTGCTTAGAAAATAAGCTCTTAAGCGACTCACAATATGGTTTTTCTACCTGGGAGATCATGCGAAGCGTGTCATAGCTTTTCTTAACCTCGTCACTTCCTTCGTAATGAGCAGCAGATCAGTGGTTTGGATCTACTTTGACCTGAGCAAAGCCTTTGACAAAGGTACCACACAAACGTCTTCTGGTGAAAGCTGGAAGCCCTCGGCATCCAGCCTCCTCTGCCCTTCATTGGTTCCTACTTGTCTAACCGCAGCCAGAAGGTCTTAGTAGGGTAATAGCTACTCGACGCCTCAGCCCGATCACGAGTGGCGTTTTTCAAGGCACGGTTCTAGGTCCCTCTCTTTCATTCTGTACATAAGCGAAATTTCAGCTTTACTCACAAATTCACAAAACTTTTTCGTTTACGCTGACGATCTCAAGTGCATTTTATTCATTTTTCTAAAGACACTGCCAATAGTTGCGTTGATAAAAATTAAACACTGATCTACTTATGCTCTCACGTTGGAGCTGTACTTGGCAGATGGAATTTTTCTCCATCCAAGAGTAGTTTTATATGTTTTGGCCCCGCTAAGCTTCCTGGACCCATAGTATTTCAAAAATAGTACACTTTTAGAACAAATCAACCATAAAAGACTTAGGTCTAAGTTACACGAACAAGCTAGCATTATCGCCTCATGCAGATCGAATTTCTGCAAAGGCTGCACAGATATGTGCGTTTTATATCTGCACAATTTCTTCCTTCCGGAAATAAAGTTAGACCTGTACCGCATGTTTTGTTTCTTCCTATTCTGAGAATACTGCTGTCCCCTCTTTTGGGCTGATGAACGCCTCTGACCGCAGTAAGATTTAAAAGTTCAGAGGGTTTTTACTCGAAGACTATTCTCTCTTCCTGGATCCAGTATCTCTTATACAGATAGATGCCAGTTAGCAAACATTAAATTTCGTGGTTGGAGACTCGGGAAATGCCGGTCTCTGCTTCCTGTTTCTGCGTCTAGCCCTGGCCCAATCTCCCACGAATTAACGCTCTCTTACTCGGTAGATCGACCCTATGCACCTCGTAATTCCTCCATGATCATTTCACCACGCCAGCTCCACTAAAACTAACCGGTCTCAGTTTTTGCCTCCAAATATGCTTTCATCTGGAATAATCTTCCACTGCAAATTTAGGTTGTCGTCCACATTAGCTAGTTTTCAAAACAAAGCCACGCAAACATTTAACTTCGGAAGATATAAAGTCGCTGTCTCGTTTCCTTCCTAACTCCGCAAGTAAACTTTGGATTTCGAGGGTCCTCCTGGTATTTGGAGGCCAGTTCCCTGATTATAATGGTCTCTTATTTTATATCCATCATCCTCTGCTGGAGTCAATCATTTCATTTACTTTTTGCTCATTTTAAACTAGCAGCATCGCCAGTCTTGACAACCTTTGAGTACTTTCCTCCGCTTTTGCAACCCCGACGATGGTCTCCAGGTTCAGTTGTGGATGCAAATCGTGTTCCTGATAGTTTTGCTTCTTTGAGTTGTGGACTACGCAGTCAGCAAGCGTCGCTCTCAATGATGATCTCATGACCTCTACTGTCCCGCCTGCGTTTGAAGCTGGTGGCCACGATGAGTCCGTCCTCTCTGTCTCCACTGGTGGCGTACAGCAGTCGCTCTGGACTGCGGATATATATCTTTTCCCACGCGACAAGGAGCGTTCCGAACCTCCTCATACGTGCTGTCAGCATCATAGCAATACGTAACCGAAACGAAGTTAG
>WEDG01002958.1:0-52540 GCA_017591395.1 Schistocephalus solidus
TTCTTTTTGCCTCTTTGTCAACGATGTTCCTGATTGTTTTTCAGTATGGTAGGCCCTTTATGCACGCTGACGATTTAAAAGTTGCCTATCGATATAAACCGGTTGATCGCAACATCGTGCTTGAGCTCTTAAAACGGATCTTCAGGCCTTCGCTCAGTGGTGTCGCACATGGCACCTCTCACTTTCTTAGCTAAAGTGCTCCGTTATGGTTATTGGCGACAACCATCAGCCCCACCTAAGCAAAGATGGTCACGATCTAAACGTGCCCCTGACTTATAAAGGATCTGGGCATATCATACTCTAGTAGTCTTTAATCTGTCAGAGCACTGCGCCCTGATTGTCTCGGAAACATGTCCAAACTACTGGGTTTATTCTCAGAAATTTTCAAAACCGTCAAAATTAGAATCAGCCTCTATAAAATGTATGTCAGGCCTAGTCTGGAATGCTGCTCGTTTCTATTTAGTCTTCTGCACGCTAGTGAACGAAAAGAAGATAGAATCAGTCCAGCACTTCTTTACAAAAAAAGAGTTTTCTATTCAGATCACCGAAACCTGTCCTATCACCAACGCTGTGAACTTACAAGCCTTGACTCCGCTGTGGCTTCGCAGATTACAGAAGGGACTATTTTTACTGTTTAAACTACTAAACAGTCGTACATTAAACCCCCTTACATCTCTGAGGCACCGACAGCACTCTCGGCGCACCAGTCATCGAGATGTATTTTTATTCCTTCCTTTGGCACGCACAGTTAGATACCGACAGTTTTTTTCGGTAAACGCTATAGCAATCTGGAATAAGCTACCTAGAAGTATCAAAAATTCAGCAAAGCTATCCCTTTATTTACGCGAACTGTCACTAGTTTTCTACATTCAGGACACCTTACAAAACTTTTGGGTGCTGACTCTGTTGAAGCTCTCTTCGGTTCTGATGGCGTTCACGGACTCTGAATCCTGTGCCGGTCTTCATGCTGAGGGCAATATTACTGGCTCTGCAGACCTCAATTGGCTTATTTCTCAGTCGACAGCGAACAGCCGCTCGCCGACATACCTGCTGGTGCAGAATACCGGATCCGTAACACTAAATGGAGGGTTCTTCACCAGGCACCTGTGTTAACGCGTCCCTGTCCAGAACTTTAATTCTAATCAATAAGCTGCAGTTTTTCTCCTGAAAACACCTGAAACAAACAATCAGGAGTTTTTTTCACTGTCAGCTTGACCTCTACTGCATATATATATATATATATATATATATATATATATATATATATATATATATATATATATATATATATATATATATATATATATATATATATATGTCAAGCTGCAAGCCAAGTCCCGTTTATTAAGGGAAAGATAGGCAAACGACCTTGCCTGTAAACTGGCAATAAATAAATAAAATAAAAAAATGTGCTTCGGTATGCAAGGTGGGATTTTATCCGTTCCATAAGAGGTGGAATTAGAAAGTTGTCTGAAAGCTTTTTTGATGGTTTCTTCGCTGAAAACAGATCTCATTGAGGGTAAATGCTGTCATGTCTTTTGGTTGGCGTATCGGCTCCCCCTCAGCTGAATAGTTGCCTGAAAAGTACTTATTGAATAAATTTGCTATTTGGTTGTCGTCCCTTATTACTTGTCCTGTGTCATCAATCATGAGTTGGGGACGTAGTTTTCGATTAGTGTTCATTTGTTTCGAAAGATCTGAGCTGTTTTTTCGGAGGACTCAATGGCCCGGCGTTCCGCTGCTATATATTTTTTGCTTCCGTTTTTTCAACTAGCAACCATTTCTGCATCCGACTTTACCAGATGCCAGCTGACGAAGTAAAATTTTTTACGTCAGGAGACTGCAAGCAGACTTTTGTCTCCTTTATAAACTTAATAGTAGCTCGAATTGCCCCAAGTATTTTGTCATTACCCCGTTAATGTTCCTTAGAACCTAAGAAATCCAGCACTTATTATTATTTCTCCTGCGTCCCCCCACATTCAAACGCTCTCTTTTCTTTGCTTTCAGGTATAGCTTTCCTTGAAATAAATTGGCAATGGAAATTAGGTCGTTAACTAGTCTATCTGCATTCAAGCGAAGACGGCACATTTATCTTAACACTGATTCTTTTAACCTTTTATTGTCCTCATCTTTTCCAAGCATCTTTCCCCATGACTCAGAGAAAGGATTTTCGGGAATTTAAGTGACCTCCTTGAAACCTTTTTCTCTACCTCGAGTCCTCCAGGAACTATGATGTCGCCTCATTCCACCATTTATTCAATCGATGATGTCATTTGGACGTACAAAGTCTAAACTGCTTCCATTTCGTTGAAAACTTATCGTCATCAGAATTCGATTGCAGATCCTAAGATTCTGAGGCCTCAAGTTCACTGACGCCTTTTCTTGAGATTTTGTTTCATGCACCTTCGTGATTAAGAACGACCATATCGACGTTTCATTACTCATTCTGAAATACTCTAGCAGTTCTAGTCAACACTACTCCCTTACCTTATTTTAATTAGCAGTTTTTTCTCCTACCTTCTATTCGACAATGCAGGCCTCCTGAACTCTGCCTCCATTTTCAAGGTTGGAATTTTTCACTGCCTATTTTCAAGTCCGCAAATAATTTAAAAACA
The DNA here is from genome assembly GCA_017591395.1 of Schistocephalus solidus. NCBI lineage: Eukaryota > Metazoa > Platyhelminthes > Cestoda > Diphyllobothriidea > Diphyllobothriidae > Schistocephalus > Schistocephalus solidus. Next base: position 2,616 of record WEDG01002958.1, read on the forward strand.
TCGCTAACTATTGCCCCTAACAGGACACGTTCTGCCTACATTATCATATATTTGAACATTTTATCTGCGCACATTTCCATAATTTTATTTCGGTAAAATATTTGTTATGACAGTGCCTTCCCAGCGCTAACCAAATATAAATTCTAAATTCTTAAGTCCAGCGAAAAGTTTCTTTACGAAAACGACTTCCTTGATAGAGTTCAAAATGGATTTCGCCAAAACCACTCCTGATTGACCAACATACTATATTCAATGGAACAGTGGTCCAAGTTAATAGATGGAGACATCTGCGTTGATGTCGTCCACATGGATTTCTAAAAGCCTTTGATAATGTTCCACAACGCCGGTTGCTCTAAAATGTCTGGGAATCCGGGCTAGGGGCAACTTAAGTGGATAGAAGACTTCTGTATAGGCCGATCGTAGTCCGTTTTAATTGGTAATGCGAAATCCATTTCAGTGCCGGTTGTCAACTGTGCAATTGTGTTCTTGGGCCATTACTTTTCTTTATGTATGTCAATGACTGTATGAATGGATTGAACTGCAAGGAAATCAATTTTGCAGACGACATCAAGATATGGCAACCAATCAAATGGAATAATTATTTGAGTGGGCCAATAAATAGTTGATAAAATTCAACTGTGAGAAATGTCGCATTGGGCTCAAAATGAAGAAGGTGAGCACGATAGGTGGATTTCGCCAATAAATACTTGATAGAATGTGCCTGTCAAATGCATCCAAACAAAGGGACCTAGGAATTATCATTTTGATTTTCCTAAAGCCCTCCACGTAATGTGTCTGGGCGGTTAAATAGGCGAACCATGGTCTCGTTGCCATAAACATAACTTTCGTAGATATCGATGAGGAAGTAGTTGAAAAAAGTATATAGGACGTGTATTCGTCCACATCCTAAAATATTTAAGTCAGGTGGGGTCACCGTGAAGGAAAATATATTAAAAGTTACTGGAGAGGGTTCAAAGGATGACCACAAGGACCGTTAATTGTCTAAAGTCAAAGTGATAAAAAGGGAGACTTGGCGTTCTTAACCGTTTCCCTCTTGCGTACAGGCAGATCCGAAGTGATCTCATACAGACATACCGGCTTGTGTGGAATCAGGAATGTGCTCTATACTTCGACGACTTATTTACATTAGCCACAACAACTAATTGGCGCGTGAATTCTCTCAAACTTCGAGGAGCATTATCCATCCTGGATATTTGTCGCCACTCGTTTTCTTAGCGAGCCGCCAGGGACTGGACAAGGACTCCCCGAGGACGTTATAATAGTTGACAACACAAACGCATTCAAAAATAAATTGGATTTATCGTTACTCGAAAGATAGCTTACATCCTTACAGGGAAGCACTGCTACGTTAAAATATAACCTTAAACATACACTCTGATAGCGTTGATAGGTATTATTTGACATATGCAAACACCGACACTTCAGGATGACTTTTATCAGTTCATTTGTTACAATTATGTCGAACACTTTGAATTCGGTTTAAGATGTTCGACCTCCGAGGAATTTACTCCATTCGAAATTTCAGTCTACCCTTCACTGTTGCGGACTTTATTTATTAAGCTTTGGATTCTATTCGGCATACTCTTTATTCTCATTAGACTACTGCAGGACAGCAGCGGAAACGTCTGATATCCTCCTCTTAGGCACTTCTCATCAGCAGCTCTACGAGATCTTCCAGTCTACAAAGGGCTGAGTTATTTGGATATATTATTCCTACAGTTTCTCCCGCTAAAACATTCGTCCCATATTTTTAACACCCTTGTTCGTCTTTGCGATCTATCATAGAAGTCAAAATTATACCCTTCGGGAATCGTGCAAAACACGAAGTACAGTGGAGGTTAGAACCAGGGCACCAGTGTGTAGGAAAAGGCGTTGATACCACTGAGCTATAGCTGCATGAATAATTCGCTGATTTAAAATTTAATAATGGAATAAACACCAGTCATAGCATGAATGACTTCAATTCCGGACATGTTTCCTTAAAGTCGCCTCACGCCAAACGGGTCAAGAGTTTGAGAAGTTTTTTGGATATCAATTACGAGGATGACGCGTGTGCGACAAGTTTTAAATTTCTTCAAAAAAATTCTGAGATTGAAAAGTATATGCAGGGGATGAAGTTGGAGATATAGAATTTGAAGAAACTTCCTCGTATTTCACCTGAAGAGAAGCAATCGATAATAATAGAACATGAGGGAGACAAACGCACATAGGCATGCACAGCTTCCTCAGCCATAACATCCAATAACGAAGATGATGCGTCTATGGAGCTCGTTATAGCCGCTACACCATCTCTAGTACGGAAAGGCAACCGGCAGGGATCCCAGAAAATGAAGCAACGAGTTCCGGAAGACGATGAAAGTATGTCATACAAAAATTTAATTCACAGCGTCGGACGAAAATCACTGTCATGTTGAAGTGCCAGCATCCATGAGTAACGCCACCTCTGTGAACTCCCACCCTAGCGTAGGCAGGCAAATTAGGACCTCACCCATAAATCTTAAGCGAAATATCGTAATACGGGGCGTCCCAGAATCCACGTACTGCATTCCGAAGGAGCTAGGGTCACACGACCTAGATCTTCTTCATGAATATGCCAATGCAGGTCTGATGAACGGGGAAATTTTAACCGTACAAAAAGCTTTCCGAATAGGTAAAACAGACCACAACCATGAAATGAGAACACCCCCAAGGCTTCTAAAAATTATTTTAGAAAACGAAAACCTAGGCAGCCCTTCTGCTAGAAGGAAGAAGTACCTTATGGGGATCGCACAAACAAGTGTGTTTTCAGCCGGACAATGAGCCGAGGGAATGGCTGAAAATGAAAGAACTAAGGAGAGAATTGGCCGATGGGAGACATGGCGGAAAATCTAAAACGGTAAAATAGTCCAGATGAATGTATCTTTCCTGTGGCCAAAACTTGTATTAATGAAGGCTGGGTCTCCCCAACGAATCGATCATTGAATGTCCTCTCCGCATATGTGCAAAGCTTGTTAAACAAGCTAGGTGAACTTAGAAACGTAGTGGATACAATTAAACCAAAAATTATGGCTTTCACTGGAACGTGGCTTACTGCAGACATTACTGATTCCGAAATATCAATTAGAGGATATCACAACGACAGGAGAGATAGACCAAATCGAGGAGGAGAAGTCATAGTTTATATCATTTGCAGCTGACCGCTATGAATGACGTACATGTTCCGTTACGTGATATGGAGCTCTTAAACATTCCTATATCTGTTTAGTATAAATAAATAAATAATAAATAAATTGTTTATTTAAGACCCAGAGAGCCCGTCATTTCTAGTATTCCAGGCCACTGACGATATCAATTGTGTACCGTTCGCTTTATCAGACTTCCGATCAGGATCTCGTTCTCATAAGGGAACTTTAAAAATCCAGCTAGAAGAAAGATGTCCTCATTGTTTGGGATTTTAGCGCTCACGGTATTAAGTGGAAAATAGGGAAAATACAGGCAATGTCAGATAGCTTCAAACACAAGCTACTACAATGGGTAACAGACAAACCTCTCTGTCTGAATGTCACCTTTGGAACACGGACGAGAGAAGGACAACAGTAAAACTGTCTTGACCTAATTTTTACCCGAAATGAGGAAAATTTGCTAGACCTACAGGATTAACTGTCATTAGAGTAAAGCGATCACCTTAAGCTATACTGCAAGTACTTACTGTTTTCCAAACTAAATTTGCCCGATAGTTGGGAAAGAAACAAATAGAGGGGGGACTTAACACTTATGAGAAGACAAAGGTCAGATAAATCTTGGAAAAAATAACAACCTGATGAAACCACTATGGATTGGACGACTTTCAGTTCGTTATTGAAAAGGATTGCTTACCTCAACTGTCATCTACGAAGAAAGACATCCACAAACAAATCAAATTATATAAACTCAAATAAGCAGGCCTCTTTCAAAAATGAAATCGTTTCTGGAGGCGTTACAGACAAACTGGCTCCGATGCTTACATATGGTTATATAAGCAGCAAAGAAATATTCGTTTTGTTCCCCGTAAGAAAATAATTAATGTCAAGGATGAAGTCTACCTCCCTTTATCATTCCGCCGTAGACTGCGTAGACTCTCCCGTCGTTTTCATCAACATAACGACACCTCCGTCCTGCCCTTGATCCAGAAAATCTTTGAAGAGGCTAAGAGGCTGTCTGACGAAAAACGACAAGCCGATGAGGTTACCTTTACCGAAAACCCTTCATTTAATGTTTCGAAACCATTTTCGCGCACCGTAAATCGCAGAGAAAAACGCAACACCCCGTACTTCGATACGCTTAAGGAAACCCTATAGCTGATGCTAAGTTGACAGCTGATAGCTTCAATGCTTTCTTGTCTAGAATTTGAAGTAAACATATTGTCGCTCCCTTTCCTAACATCCGGGATTGGACCGGTAACGTCCTCGTAACCATTACTTCCTACTGGACGTGACCGTAGCCATTCGGCGTTTTCATCAATCTTAAAGTCCTGTACCAGACGGCGTCCTGGTCAGCGTTCTAAAGGTGGATGAAAATGAAATATTTCCGTCCCTTCTGTATAAGATATTTAATCATGCTCTTGAAAGTGAAACCTTCCCTATTTTATGGAAGGGATCGCACGTTCTGTCTTTACCCTAACACGGCTGACCTACGTCATTTGACGAATTTAGGCTAATAAATACACTTCCAGCAGTCTCGAAAATCTTAAAGACCTTGATCAAAGACAAGATGATGCGTCACCTAAGAGAAAAATAACCTACTTAATGTGGTTTAGCATTTATTTCTCGAAAATAGGTCTTGTGACACCTGCCAGCGTTCTTTATTTGATCATGTGCTACAATCTAGAGACAGCGGTTTCGAAATGTACACCGTTTATTTCGATTTCACGAAGGCTTTTGATCGTGTTGACCATGCCCTTCTTCTCCTGAAACTCTCCTCTTTCGGTATATGTGGTAAACTTCTGAGCTTGATATCTTCTTACCTGAGCTCTCGTACACAACATGTTAAGATCTCCAATGCTATCTCAAACTCGGCACGTGTGCGGAGTGGAGATATTCAGGGTAGTGTGCTAGGCCCGCTTTTATTTTGTATTTTTGTCAATGATGTACCAGGTTTATTTCGAAATGGAAGGCCCTTTATGTATGCCGACGATTTAAAAGTTGCCTATCGATACAGCCGGCAGATCGCGACACCATGCTTTGATCTATTAAAAAATGATCTCGAGGCCTTTGCCCAGTGGTGCTGCTTATGGCGCCTTTCCCTTTCTTGGCACAAATGTTCCGTTATGGTTGTCGGTGACAACCATCAGCCTCATCTTAGCATAGATGGCCACGATATAAATGTACCTGGCGTTGTTAAGGACCTGGGCATATCATATTCCAACGGTCTCAATCTTTCAGAGCATTGCGCCCTGATTGTCTCAAAAGCACGCAGAACTGCCGGGTTTATCCTCCGAAATTTTAAAACTATTGATATTAGACTTCGCCTTTATAAAATGTACGTTAGACCTGGCCTGGAATACTGCTCGTTTCTATTTAGCCTTTTGCGCGCTAGCGAACGGAAGAAAATAGAATCGGTCCAACACCTCTTCACGAAAAGAATTTTATCGTTGGAGCACCGTAATCTGTCGTATCAAGTACGCTGTGGGCTTGTTAATATTGATCCCTTATGGTTTCGCCGAGTGCAGAAGGGACTATTTTTGCTGTTTAAGCTTTTTGAATAATCGTACATTTAATCCCCCTTATCACTGTGAGGCAGCTTGACCATCCCTCGGCGCAGCAGTCATCGCAATGTCTTTTTATTTCTTCCATTAGCTCGCACAGTTAAGTATCGACGGTTCTTTTCGATAAAACGCCATGGTCATGTGGAATAAACTTTTCCCATAATATAAAAAGTCCAACGGAGTTATTCTTTGTTTAAAAATTACCATTACTAGTTTTTGCATTCAGAACAGTTTCCAAGAATTCTGGGCGCCGACACGGTAGAATCTGTTTTTCCTGTTCGTCGGAGTGCGCGGCATCTGAACTCGATCCCAGGTGTTACCTTTGAGGGATACGGCACCGTCTCTGCAGCCTGCACCCGTTGACTTCTTCGGCAGACAGTGAGCGACCGTACACGGATGCTTTCTTGCCTGAGGCAGAATCCCGGTTCCTAGCAAAGACAGAGACTGCATACAGACTGCACTTGTGTTAGCCCTTCCCTGATCTGAATTGCTATCATCCTTACAGGCGGCAGTTTTTTCTCCTGAATAACATGAAAATAGGAAAACACTTATAATGATATATATTCAGGAGTTTTTTTTCACTGCCAGCCTCTACCCACTGAATATTTCACCTGACAATGCCTGTAAACTGGTATTAAATACAACTATTATTATTATTATTATTATTATCTGTGAGGCAGCTCTACCACTCTCGGCGCACCAGTCATCGAGATGTATTTTTATTTCTTCCTTTGGAACGCACCGTAATATGCCGACAGTTTTGTTGGTAAAAGCTAAAGAAAGCTGGAATAAGCTACCCTGAAATATCAAAATTCAGTAAAGTTATCCCATGTTTACGAGAGCTGTCACTAGTTTTATACATTCAGGACATGTTCCAAAGATTTTGGGTGCTGACTCTGTCGAAGCTCTCTTCCATTCTGATGGCGTTAACGGACTTTGAATCCTGTACCGGACTTCATGCTGAGGTTACGTTTGCTGGCTTTGCAGACCTTAATAGGCTTATTCTTTATTCAGTCGACAGCGAACAGCCATTCGCCGACATACCTGCTGGTGCAGAATACAGGACCCGTGACAATTAAAGGAGTAGTACTTCACCGTGCAGCTGTGTCAAAGCTTCCCTGACCTGAACTTTAATCCATTAATAAGCTGCAGTTTTTTTCTCCTGAAAAACTTGAATGAATTATCAGGAGTTTTTTTAAACTCTCAGCTTAACCCCCTTCTATATAACTCTTTTGAGCTTGTCTGTAAACTGGCAATACATAATTAATAAATTCAGGTTGCGGTTGTCAGCAAACCAAGCTCATTTTGGGTTTCCTCGTCTTTTAAAGTTTCACCGTTGAGAAATTAGCTTCTACTGTCTGCAGATCCAGTTGGGTTGCCTAAAGCGTATTGCACACTTATCGAAGTTAACCGCAAAAGCTAATGATGCAACCTCTCCTGCAACCGAGTAAGTTAAATCTATAGTTTACCTTCGTTGGCAGTGCTCTGGATTACATTCCAGATTTTAATGTCATCGGCAAACATTGCTGCTTTACAGTTCTGATTCCTGACACAATCGTCCACGTATATTAAAAACAGTATTGGCCCTACCACCACCCACAGGCCCAAGCTATTTGTCATATAATTAGTAGATTGAAAGCATAATATTGAACCGAAAGAAGATAACATTTGTAGGAAAATGAGAAATTAATTAAAAAATGATTGTGTTTTAATCGACCATTTACAAGGGCAGCTGCTTCTGAGGCAATGCGTTATGAATTTGAAACAGACTGTGCAGGATTGTTCAAATGGGTTGAAATTATTTTTTAACCGTATCTGGGGTAAAGAAAGTGTTAGTGAAAATAAACACCTCCCTCGTATCGGTTGACTCCTTCCCGCAGCGTTCAAAGGAACGCTCTCACTCATCCACCCTGATAGTAATTTTGCAGTGATTCGCTTGATCGTTTGAGGCTTTATGACGCCTGCGTTGGCAGCCTGTCATAGTTGGCCTAATTTTTGAACTCTCACACGCACGTTCAGTTGGTGCTGGCCCAAACGATAACTGTTCCTGCAAACGTGATTACCCTCTCACCCCTCACCTCTATCCTCTGTGTGCATCCAATCAAACGCCGCTCGGCGTTCCACAGCTGCCTGCCTTGTCTTCTATGCCCATGCATTATTCCCGAGAGTACTACCCTTCTTCCCCCCTCATCTCCCGGCAGAGCGCACTCGGCAATGTCAGAGCAATAAGTAGCCTTTGGATTGATTTTTCGTCGCCTCCTAATAATTATGTTAGTTATAAGGTGACTCGCTATTCAATCGCCTAGGCTAGCATCTTCTAATATAATTTTTCCAGGAACCAATCCTGCAGAATACAGATGGTGAGTGTGTTGCGTACTGACTGAATGCTTTTACCTTTGTACATATTTTATTACGCTTTTAATTTGCTTGTTTTTAAATAAAAAATGCCATGCCTATAATTGCATTCCAGTGTTATATATAATCGCGAGGGGTGGCTGACCTTCCCACGAACGGTTTTTGAATCGTTAAAAGTGATCGCTTTGAGGGTTCGTCGACAAAACTCGCTGGAATATATCGCTGGGCTATCCCGTAGGCCATAAGTGTTTCGATGTTCCACATTTTAGCATGGAACAGTAGAACGGAGCAATATGGAATAATTTTTAAAAAGTATCTTGAACGTGGGACGGGGATGCATTTTATTTTTCTCATTTTAGACGGAAAAGTTAGGTATACGTTGCCAGAGATGGAGGGAGACAATGGAACACTGTAGATATCTCGACGAATTTTAACTTTTCATTTTATTTTCTGCCAGGTTACACCGAAAATGGCATAGAGACTACATTTAAAATGCTAAGTAATATAGAGGGATTAGTTCCTCTGATTGAATACGTTGATTCATTAAAATACTAAATAAGCACCTTTGTCCAGTTGACGTTGCTCATAGGTTTTGATCTTCTTGGGCATATTTTTTAAATAATAATATCTACTTCCCAGATCGACTTATCTTCTGTTGTGACGGAGAAAACGAAGGATGGTTCGAAGTTTAACTTACTGTTACAATGCTAACCCAGCAAAAAGCTAGTGCTTACCATCTACAAACCGGCTAAATGATATATAGTTGAACGGAAGCGGTACCACCTTCAGCCCTAACCATTGGACCGGAGGAGATAAAGTAGCCCTAGAGACCATCGCGAGGGACATTGTCTCGTTATTTACGAAGCCCGCCGTTTAACCTGTCTGTTCGTAGATCGGAGCCAAGAAGCCTGCGCTAGAGGCTAACCGTGAGTTAAATAGACTTGGGTCTGTTAACAGCATATGAACTGGTAAGGTGTGACGAGATTGCGACTTGTGGATATTGCATAGCCATTATATAAGTTCTTGACACACTGAATTTGTTGCTTGGTCATTAATTTCAAGACTGCGTGAGTTTTAGAAATTCCATTCCTCTAAAGTGGATGAAGGTCCTGCTCTTTAGGAACGTGACTTCTCGAAATACTTCTGAACAAGGCGAAGGTACGCTAGTTATGCCATTACTTTCAGGATATCATAACAACTTATTCCGTTCTTTTTTTTCTAGGGTTTTTTAACTGAGCCGCTACTTTCACAAATATCCGATGACTGTTGACAGCTGTAGAAGAAAGTCAAAATTTTACGATTTCAGATATGACTAACTGGTCAGCTACGGTCGAAGTGGGCTTTTTATTGCAACTTTCTACTCGTAGAAGTGCACCGTGGCGACTAATACATCCGATTTTTTTTGCCTGCAAACTGAATCTTAAAAGGACAGATGGACTCCTTCGGAAATGAAGGAAGCTGAGCAACGTGTGGTAGGACTTGGAGAAACTTTTTGTAGCTGTGATGTAAACCAAACATATTCGAACGTTAACTTAGCACGGTGTGGACACCGTATGCCTCTCCGTCATGTGCTACCCGGATCAGTATTGTATTAAACTGTGAGCCGCTAAGAGTGCCTACCCCCAATAACTTGGCGATCGCCAACAACTTCTCCCGACTTGGCGTCAAGAGCGACTGCTGGTCAGGAAAAATTGCTAGATGTGACGATTTATTCAGTCAATTTGAAATATCATCTTTCTTACGCCACCAACTTGTACGAGGGTAATTATAGGAAGGGTTTAGAAGACGTTTCCCCAAAGGCTAGTATCATGACGTGTATGAAGTGCCCTAAGAGTGTTGCACAAAAGTAGCTATACTAACATCCTTCCACTAAGCATTTTAACCAACATTGTATTTTACAAATGCGATAAAAGCGTTGTGCTTTTTACTGGATACGACGCGCGTCTATGACCTGTGTGTTGACGAAAAAAATATAGCGTGATTAGTGATAGGCTCGCCAAATTCCCTGCAATTGATATGGCAGTCACTGGAAATCATGTTTTTTATACACACTGAGCCATACAATATGGCTTAACTTGGCTGCATTGATCGAATCGAAATACGGCTAGCTCCTTTACGGGTATATGCTATATACTAACCCGTTTATGTGCAGAGACGGCTATGACTGGTACCGAAAAGAAACTATAGGAAATCGCTTCAGTTTTCGTCGTTTTATTTACATGCCTGGTCTGATAAGATAGCATTGACTGACTTTTATCCAGTGCCCAATCAGTAAACAGACTAGATAGGCGCGCGCGGCCATCGCGTAAGTCTTTCAAAGCCTCTTAGATCGGCGAGAGAACAAAACGGTGAACTATGAATATGCGCGGCTCTTGTCAATAGCCAGCTATCTGAAGGGGTGTAAGACGTGGCTGTGGAGCTCGGGAGACTTCGCTTCGTGGGAATATTACAGAAGAACTGTTCTGTCATCCGGTCACGTCACAAGGGTACAGACACAGCGTCTTGTCTGTATCAAAATTCCAACGAATGCGACCTTACTTTTCCATTGAAAGAGTTTGATAAGTTGCGACGTAGTACAGAAGACAAATCAGTCAGAATTATCACCTCTTCTGACCACCGTCCTAGCGGTTGCGAAGTTAAACCCTGGGCGCACCGGCTTCTATCTGGCGTTTGTCCATCCATGCGAGTACTGACCTGAGAAGTTCATCTGCTAGGTGGCTAAAATACGCTAAGAAACCTGCAACCGATCAATGGTGATTGAAGCAATCCTTGGTGAGCGTCGAATGTCTAACCTAGAGTCAGTTGAATAAGACATTTTGGTTATCATGCATGATAACTATCCTAACCTTACTTCTTAATACCATTTGTTTCTTGTAGGGCAAAGAAGACGTAAAGAGAATTTTATGATTCAAAAAACATCCAGGAAATTCCAAATCCAAGCACTAGACAGCATACCAAAGTTGTGCCTCGAAGGCGTGACTCTCTTCGGCATTTGGCTGTCAGATGTTCTCGGGAGTAATTCATGAGCTAAACGAATATCAGCTAATGTTGGTTGGAACGTTTCTGTCCGGATTGTCCTGAAGCCGAATCGCCTATGGCTGCAACCTAATTCATATTTCGATCAGCACGCCTAATAGAAGCAGAAGCCTTAGCGACAACAGGTTTTGTCGTTCGTTAATATAACTGATTGGAAGGCAGGACTGTAGTCAAAGCCATCAAACAAATTAACATCCTAGGCTTGGTGGTCTTCAACCGAGTAGCTTGGGGGATTCGATGCGAGGGGATCGGGTATACGGTCACAACTTTCATACCTCCTTTACGCTGCGATAACGTTCTTTGATATTTTAACAAAGGAGCAACCGCTAAACAAAGTAATTGAACCCTTTCAGCTGTAGTGGCCTGCAAGCATCAAGAATGGGTTTCCGGGCAATCAAAGGTTTTCCTATTAAAAGATATAAGGAGAATATAATATGTAGAGGTATGAGTACGCAAATTAAGAACTTAATCAGATTTAAGGATTATCACATGGTAGTTCTGCTTTCGTGGGTCAACTGCTTGCACTGAAGCAGGCGAAATCCTTCGAAATGAAAATAGAGCTATGTGCTGAAATTGGCAAAGAAAAGAATGTGCTGTTCGGAGACCTTGGCATCTGGATTTGATGATGGAACACAGTAATCGTAGGGAGGGATAACCTTCTGATGAAATAGTGCCGACCAGTCCACATCCGCGAACCAGACATGCCTTCTGATCTCGAATGACCCCTCTCGTAGGCAACCATACCGTTTGGAGACCTCTTTCTGCAACAGATTGCTGACCAGATGTTTGAGTTTCTCACTCACTTTTGTAGAGACGGGAAAGCACAGGTCCGCATTGATTATCTTTGAATAAATATGTCCAACATCTGCACTAAAAAACGGTGATCGACCCACGACCATTTCAAACAGGAAGACCCCAAAAGCCCACCAGTCGACGGAAGGACCGTAACCACGATGAAGAATTATTTCCGGGGCCAGATACTCAGGGGTGCCGCAGAAAGTATAGGTACGTTTCTCAACGATCTTTGCGAATCCAAAATCCGCCAGCTTGAGGTATCCCTTGTTAGAAATGAGAATGTTCTCTGGCTTCACGTCACGATGAATTATTCTCAGCATGTGCAGGTACTCCAGGGCCATGAATACCTGTGAACCAAAAAAATTGGCTACTTCTTCGTTGAAGCTGCGCATACTGCGAAGTAACATGAATAGGTCACCACCGGGCACAAACTCCATTACCAAGTAGAGATGCGTGACATCCTGGAAGGCATGGTTCAATTTAACTATCATGGGCATGTCACAGAGTGCCAAAATTGCTCTCTCATTGTTCACATGGCTCACATGACCCTTGCTAATCACTTCCGATTTCAGAAGTATCTTTGCTGCATGCCATGTTAGCTTTGTCTTGTGTCGTAGCAGACGCACCTCTCCAAAACCACCCTTGCCGAGGACCTGATAAAAGAAAAAATCTGAAATCTTCGCTGGGGTCGTCCTCGGGACCTCCTCCTTGGCCACTTCCACGGTTGACGCTGCTCCATCTTCCGGCTTCTCTGCTGGTCTTGTCTTGGGGTGCCTCTTGGAGGACCGAAAATGCTCTGTGCGCTTCTTTTCAGCCTCCAGGAACTGGTCCCAGGTGAGATTGGGTTCCTCGATTGGTTGTGTACTCGGTTCAGTCTCCGAGGCCATGTCTCAAGCACACATGGGTAAGTTACATTATGAAGAGCCATCGACTTTCGGCGGATGGCACGCCTCCTACAACATAACCCCACAAAATGTGCACACTGTCGACCTTTGGCCGAGTGGCAAGTTGAGGAGGGAGAACATCGTGAGTTTAAGTGTCTGCCAATTAATTTAACTGAGCGGCATGGTGTGGGAGGGAGGCAAGGGCACCAACCGACGAGGGGTAGATTGCACACAAGTGTAACTAATCCGCGGGAAGGACGCGAAGTAGACCTATGTTAAAACACGTGAATTGGGCTTTTTCGCCGTCTCCACGAATCGGAGCCTTGGAAAAAGTTATCAAAAAGGATTTGCATGCATGCACTTAATTTTCTACTACCCCTTGCAGATAGGCGATATAAGAGCAATGAGTACCTGTCTATTAACACAAAAGGCATACATGCTGACCGTATTCACTAGGAAAGTCATGATTAACAATAGTGAAAAATATGTGACTCAGCGATATTCACTTTGCTAGTTACACTGCTCTATTACTGCTTAGGTCTAGTTGTAGAAAAATCCTTGCGACGTTGCCCAGGTCTACGGAATCTTTCCGTGTAGTGGACTGGGAACGATCGTCTTCTTCAAATCATCAGCTGCACCTCGACTTTTTGGTAAATATATGTTCATTTGCTCTTCTGTACACTAAATTATCTCGTACAGGTCAGCTGCTGAGAGATTCGAAAGCAGTTAATTGCTCTCGATTCACAGGGTGGTAAGATTAGTCTCTTAAAGGTGATCGACATGCGAGCGTAATGTACAGTCGGGATCCAGTTGGTAAATTTACTGCTTTCTTTCAGCTTCCTTCGGTCTTAGTGCCTGCGATGGCTCAAGAAATGGTGCGCGCAAGTCATTGCTTGCTTCTATTCCAACAGTGATTGCCAGAATTTTCTTGGGAGAAGAACGAGGCGAATTTACAATAAAGCTTATATGTATTTGTATGTGTTTCCTAACAGTCGCGTTTCTTAGATGGTGAAACCCGAGCAACCAGCATCCTTGATGGCAAAGATCAAAGCTTGTTCACTCAAACGATTCATTAACATAACCAAACGCCACCTGTAAGGCCGTAATCACGAACAGAGCTGTGAGTTAGACGAGAGGGAGGTCATTTGTGCATTATTTCGTTTAAAATGCCATAAGGGTTAGGCCAGAAATGTTCCAGCCGAGGGATTCACTTTCAAGCGAGTGCGTTAGTTACATTTTCACGACGTGATTTTTTGTCTTGCCTGGAGTCACCTTCGACTTTCCGAGCAGTCTTCGACAGCGAGGCTATCAACGCATGCATCAACAAATCGCGTAAGCCACTAGCGATATCCCCTATCCTGATGTAAGAATATCTGCGGAATGACAGTAACATAATTTATGGTGGAACAGATGACCGTTGGAGACTAGTCCTTTGGCCGTGATCATCGATCTCAGACTACTAAAAATTGAGGATGCTCAGACGACTCAATATACATGGCAAGACAGTTTCATAGTGCAGTCAACACCAGTGTTTTCGACAACGGAATCGCCTCTGGCAGTTACGGGGGTGCAGAAAAGCAGCATACATGGGGCGTAAACGAACACATTAATAAACGATGTACCGCGATCAGCCACAATTTATAAACCAATGGGGAGATTATCATCCTTAGAAACCATGCCTTTAAGTCGTCATGCCGTTGTCTGCGTCGCCTGCCACATGGAATATGAACCACTGAGTTCTGATGGACCAACGTATATTTGGCAGGCAAACATGATGTATAAACCAGCGCAGACGGTTGCATAGATCGAACCGGCAGTCACTGCCCCGGAGTCATGTACATGCTCCCAACCACCGTCAAAACGATACGAAGGAATATCACCAGTGAAAACGATATTTCAGTTAGAATCTCAAAAATGCACTAAGATTACGGCAGTCCCGCTCTCACTGATGGAATCGCGCAGCGCGATGTTGGTGTGGAGGACACCCCTGTGCGTGATAAAATCCGAACCCCTATCGCTGTCATGCAAGGAGACTAAACCAAATGCAATGTATTTCTATTTACATGAGCATAAAAGCCCAGTGGTGGGATTAATGCCCAAATGTAGGTTCCCGAATCGACGCATATGCACATTTTTTGTCCTGTAAACGAAAATAAACGTTGATGGAGTACTCATGTCATCAATACGCTAGACTGGTACATTTTATAATTATACCCACGCACCCGTAGAAATGAAAAACAGAAGCCAGAAAACTTTGTGGCAAAAAGTTTGTTTAACCCCAATGGGTTGTTTATTAATAACTACCTACTATAATTGCTTTAGTAGGCCTTGTTTAGTTTATTATCTTCATTGAAAGGCAACAGGACCGACAATGAAGGCGGAAACGATCAAGCAGGGCTCGGCTGGCGTACCGAGGTCTCCATAAGACTGATCGATATTTGCCCGTAAACGCTTTGAGAATTGAGGGCTAGGCTCTTCGAAACATCAGCAAGAATTTAAATCTGTTTCACTGAGCAGCTCAAATTTCTTAGATTTTCATCCAGGAACTTTCACCTTTCTCAAACCTGAGAAATAACTAACGGAGGTCAGGAAACGCAAAAAAAGAAAGTGGATGCAGCCCTGTACAGGTCACTTTCAACGTGCCTTAACACCAGAACACTTTCACCATCTGCAGTAGTCCTGAGACACTGTTGCGTTTGCTGAGACAACAGCAACAACAATGTCTGTGTTGACCAACAGCAGTTGCAGCGTTTTTGAGGTCTCAGCAATTCTGCTTGGTTATCTGCCTGCCCACATACCCAAAACTGGAATAGCTATTTGTGGCTTATTAGCCGTCATCAGCGAGCCATACCCAATCCCTGGTGATGCAACTGCGACCTGTTGGTTAGAAGTTCCACGCTCTAACCATTGAACCACGGGCTTGTTGTCTTGCGGGTTTCGATCAGGACAATTAACAATGTTAAATTTTGCGCCCATCGGTCAGCGAAGAGATTCCCTCACTCGGGCCCCACCAGCAGCCACTGGATGATGGCGGCTTATAAGCCAGAGGTGGACACTTCAGTTTCCCTCGTCTTTGTCGGTAATGTTCTACTGCCTATAATACTAGCCACAACGGGATGGATGAGTCCAGTAAAGAATCGGTGAGCACCAAGCAACCATACCCAAAACTATTTCTGGAGCCAGTCCAGTCCTTACTTATAGCATTTTAACGTAAGCTACCAAAACTTCGGAAATCACTGGGCAGGTCAGGACGGTCCGCGCATTGCATCATCTATGGTTCCCGATTTTATTACGATACACGCAGTGTTCAATGGGTGCTACGAAACTCAAAATACCATACCTTGCATGCATCTACTACTCAAATCACGTTTCCTAGTGCAACAACTCCACTTCCGGACCAGTCCAACTACCTATACCTCAACCATCAGCAAAGACGGTTCGTAGTAAGCAGAAACCAATCTAGACTGGCTCTACTACCAGCACGCATGAATGAACAGCAGAGTAATCGGACACATTCATACACACCATAATCAAAATAACCAACCTAAACTCCCCAGACAAGCTGAGAAAGACAGTCATATTTGATAAAGAAGAGCTAACATCTACTAGCAGCAGCAGCAACGGTACCGGTAGTGACAGTAGTACTGACGACACGAATACTGGCGAGTTTTGGTTTTCGGCCACCTCGCGCCAGGACATGATCGAACGAACCCCTGTCGACGTTTGATACACTTAAAAGTTCCCTTCGGTGTCAAGAAGTCACAAATATTTAATGTACAAAAACAAATGTCATATATAAATGCATCAGTAGGCCATTATGAACACGGAATATATGCAAAGGTACGGTAAGGGGTTTTAAAGAAAAGATTTCGTAACGTCGGCGAGCTAGAGCTGTGAGTCTGGGGCGTCAGTGTTCTCTTCCTTCCGTTTCAGAACCGTAGACCTTCTGGGGTTGCGAGAGGTTGTGAAAGATACATAGGGGTGAGGACTGTCCGGTGTGACACCTATACACTCGGCAAAGCATTCGCATGCGGTGATGCAGCGGGATACGAAAGTCGGCTCCAGGCGCACTGTAAGTTCATTGGCTGGGGCCAGCAGGTTGCGATCAGCTAGGGAGGGCGAGACACAATGGAGGAAAATATAACAAAACAAAAAACAAGCGGCAACAGGCCGATTAAAAGTAAACCGATTGGAGGAGTCATTGAAGGCAAACGGGCAGTTGTCAGAGAGCGAGAGATGAGGGAGAGGGGCCCCATGCCCATAGGCAGTCCAAAAGCGATAACAGCAGAGCCCAGAATATATATATATATATATATATATATATATATATATATATATATATATATATATATATATATATATATGTACAGTAAATTGCCTAACTGATTAAATGTCTATATTAGAATATGAGGTAGTAGCAGTGCAGGCATTTTAAGGTGCTAGTTCTGTTTGATGTATTAAATTGATGCACAAAACGCTGTTTAATAATAAAGAGTTTACTTCAGATCGGCTTATTTATGGAAAAATGGGGCTACATGTGGCAAAATCCGACGTTTCTTGCCATCCAGGAAATTTCCTACGCTATTAAATGCTAGGGAGCAAAATATTTTGCTTTCGTGCGCAGTACTACGAATGAGCATTAATATAAACCGGAAAAATTTGGAATATATACCCTCAGAGAACGGAAAATTTTGTTTTGTTTTCACGAATATCAGGTAAATGCAAGTTTGAGAGTTTACATTGTTTTCGGAAAATTATGAGATATTTAGTTTAAAAAATCAAGTTTTGCAAAAAAATGACGTTTTGTACAAAAAAACGCTGTAATAAACTTTTGTGAATGAACTTTGTTTTACCACACTGATAGTTTGGTATATATACGAGACGCGATGATACACCGCGGCTTTTCGCAGTCACGGCGTACGCGAAGCCTGAAAAGACCATTTCAGTCTGCAGTTGAGTATAAATGAATAAGGAAACTTGAAACGGAAGGGGCACAAACATTCACATTTTATCGCAAAATCTGAGTATATTTTCGGTCACTCTCTTGTGTGTTTGAAAGCTTAAAACTATACTGAGAAGTAAGCAAAGATATAGAAAAACGCTCCAATAGAAAGAGAAAAGAGAGTTCTTTAATTTGTAACAGAAATTGTATCCCTAATTTTCAGTGAAGTCGAAAAATTTGGTCAAACAATCTCGGTTTTTTCTTCACTTCCTTTTGAAAAAAACGTTAATTACGCAGGAATTCGACAGCAAAACATCTAATGAAAGCACTTTTTAAAAAGGTAACTTATTATAAGAAATGTTTTAAATAACTATAAGCATATATTTTTCCAGCTTTTGTTGTGGACGTTCATTTTTCATGGCAGCGAGTTTTCATGTTTGTGTGTCTACAAATATGGCATAGACGGCCGACTGCATTAGAAAGAATGCCCAAAAAGTCACTGCTTCGGTAAATGCTTTTAAGAAATATGTTATTTTGAGGGTTTTACTAAACACATCGAACGGAATGTACATTTATGGGCAGTCAATGTCCATGTAACTAAACGAGTGAATCAAGCAGCAAAGAGTTTTGCACATGCTTATTCATATAGATTTATCGCAACGTTAAGTATGGCCGTCATCAAGCAGTCTAAAATGCGAGTGTATGTACCAACACCGTTTCACGAGAATTGGCCGTTTTTCTTCCGTTTGTAAGTGTGTTTGGCTAAGACAAACAGATTTTCGCTTGATTGTGCCAATAGGGACGTCCATGAGTGTAATATTTCACAAACTCACATGTTTATAGGTCGGTCACTGACTAATAAATTTAAATAGAATCGTCAGGTGCAGTTGTAAACTACCATTTTGTGTATTTAAAGAGGACTTTTCTATTGTTAAATTTCCTTAGAACTATTTCGGATTTTCTCTTACGATGAGTTTCAGATCGTCTTTGAAAATGTGGTGAATTCTTTACGCTTTCAGTGTATTCAGTCGACTATCCGTAAATGTAGATTCCGCTCGATGTGTTTAGTAAGACCTTCAAAATAAGATACTTCTTTAAATCATTTACTGAAGCACTGACTTTTCGAACATTCTTTCTAATGCAGATGGCCGTCTAGATCATATTTGTGGACTCGCTTAAACATGCAAACCAGCTGTCGGGAAAAATGAAAGTCCACATCGAAAGCTGGGAAAATATATGCCTATAAAATAGTTCAAAAAACTTTCTATAATAATTTACCTTTTAAAAAGCGCTTTAATTTGATATTTCGCTGTCAAATGTCTGCATATTTAACGCTTTTCCTAGGCGAAAGTAAGGTAAAACTGGGAACGTTTGACCGGTTTTTAGACTTCGCTGAAAATTAGGGATACTATTTCTGCTGAAAATTAAAGAATTCACATCTCGCTTTCTATTGTAGATTTGCTTATTTCTCAGTCGAGTTCTAAGATTTCAAACGCAAAAGAGAGTAGCCGAATATATACTCAGATTTGGCGATAAAATGTCAATCTTCTGCTCCTTCCGTTTCAAGTTTCCTTATTCATTTATAGTCAACTGCAGACCGGAATTGTCTTAACAGGCTTCGCGTACGCCGTGACAGCGAAAAGTGGTGGCATGTGACCGCTTCTTGTATACATGCACGTTTAGGGTCCTAATTATCGGTGTGGTAAAACAATGTACATTCACAAGTTTATTACAGCGTTGTTTTGGTACAAAACGTCATAAATTTGCAAAGCTTTCTTTTTTAACTACATCTGCCCTCTTTTTTCCGAAAACAATGTGATTTCTTAAAATTGCATTCACCTGATTTTCGTTGAAAACAAAACAAAATTTTCCGTTCTCTGAAGGTATACATTCCAATTTTTCCGTCTTATATTAATGCTCATTCATAGTACTGCGCATAAAAGCAAAATGTTTTGACCTGTAGCTTGTAATAACGTGGGAAAATTCCTGGATAGCAAGAAACGTCGGATTTTGCCCCATTTAGCCCCATTTTTCCATGAATAAACTGATCTGAAGTGATCTCTTTATTAGTAAACAGCAATTTGTTCATCAATTTAATACAACAAACAGAACTAACACCTTAACATGCCTGCCTTGCTACTACCTCAAATTCTGACATAGACATTTCATGAGTTACGAGTTGTACTCGTAAATTTTCAAGTTGGTGAGACCAACCGGCGTCAGACGAAATGTCAAAGTTTTAATTATAAAAGATATGACGGAAGTAGCTGGTGATAATTAATTTTCGGCTGACGATATTGTTTATAGTAAGCCATGCCAAGGTAGTATACCAGAGTCGTTCAAAAGCCTGCAGAAACTTTCAGCCCGATTGTGCCTCATCAGCTAGAACAATTTAATACTCAAAACCAAAGTCTGTTGAAAGTGAAAACTCGTTTATGAAGCGACGATCATGAAATAAAAGGTTGTAAATTTCTTAAAAGATAGTGATGCATCAAATCGACAAGAAAATGAACGAGCGTGTGACTTTACATACTCCTGTTTATAGATATTTCAAAAAAAGAAAACCTTTCAAGTATTCTTACAGTTCCAGTGCTCGACAGTCGACGAAAAAATGCTAATTTCCACAGAAAGATTACTTTCTCAGATGAAGCTTCGTGATGGCTACATAGTTTCAGTACGAAACCACAGTTTCTTTTAGCAGGCTGAAGGGAAATAATTTCGAATGCAATCTGTACCTCTGGAATTACCAGGACTAACCATTCGAACGGCTTTTTCCTGTGATTTTGATGAAACCTTCAGTATCAAATGTAACACAATGAACAAACAGCGGTATGGCGCTGTAATGAATGAAAAGTTGTTGCCTTTCATTGGATATAACATTAACATGCTATTAACACGATGTAACTGATCTTGCTGTTAATGTGCCGTAGTTCTCATAGACGAAGACTTATGAATCGCGCGGTATATGCATCCAGAGCAAATTTAAAACGCGATAAAGAAATGTAATGCTTACTGGAGTATTCAACAGCTGATGGCTTTGAGAAGAGGGAGGTTGAGGAGGAGGCCACGGTAGCCCTGAAGATTCGTATCAGTTTTAAGTCTTGAAGCAGCTGAAAAAAGACACATGGAGGAAATGGAACGAAAGTGAGAGTTTTAACAATCACAGTTTCTATATACCGCTAGGATTACGGGGCTTGTAAACAAGCAGCCAATAAGAAATAGGGTAGAAGGTCTGAGCATCTTCGACCTGGGAGTGAAGGGCCCATAAGAAAATCAAGAACGAAAGTAAAACTTATATAAACGCGGTTTTTCGGGTATACTCGAGGCCGGAGGAAGCAGTGTAATGGCGCGGAGACATTGGAGGAACTTTGCGTGGAGAGCTAGATGGGAAGTCGAACCTGATGACCACACTTTTTCACCCCTGCAGGAGAGTTAGATTCAGGCAAAACTTATCACTGGTACTGGATGTATCCTTGATAATGGCCGTACAGGTGAAGATGAAATGAAACTTGTACAACATCAAGCGAGTATACGGTTTCCCCGTTAGCCTAGCTGCTGGCTACTCAGCGTGTCCACAGGTGGCAGCTAATGGAACGGCCTTCAGCAAAGCCCATCTACGAAGTAGGTAGACTGTCGAGTCTTCTGAATAAGTAGTCGCGGACCAGCAGCAGCAGTGGAACCAGGACGCGGAGGACTGAGGGCTGGCACACGGACTGTCTTATAAAAATTCACAAAGTGCGATAACGGCACTATGACACTGTGAACATGAACCGCCAATAAAGAAGTTCGCTTGCAACCGTTTACTATTGGTTAAATACTTAAGCAAAAGTGGTAGCGCAGACAGCCTTGAGGCAGCGACGTGTCCAGTTTTGTCCGGGGGAGTCTCTTAAGCGGAATAAATTCTTGTAACTTGGGGAAATGTTCGTAGGTGTACAGAAGGTCTGGACTGTGTTATTGTACCGGGACTGTCATGGATACTCATATGGCCGAAAAAGCACATGAGGTGGCCGAATGCCCTGGGGCAATTAGGGACAAATGAGACGAAACTGACGAATGCAGGTCACAGCCCTTGGCCTGTTTCACCAGCTGCATTGCGATTATTCTCAAAATACTGCTCTGGCTGATGCGTGGTCCGAAGACGCAGTCACAATAGGGACAGGTTGGCACTGAGTTCAAATTGTTGGCTTCGAAGATGCGTATTTCAGTCTTTACGACAGTGCGCCACACGCCTGCCCAATTCGGGCAAGATCTCCAGGTCACAAGATTAAGTTGCGGCACTTCAGGGAATTCTGTCGGGTTTCCGTGCAATGACGCTTTTTTTGCCCATCTCCGTGAGCACATAGCGGCGACGTCCCCTTAGAACAGCTGCTTGGAAAGGTAACGAATATCCATTCTTAAGCCCACGGTTGATCCATTGCAGTTGTACCTGCCTTCGCATGGCGTGGATACTGAGGACGCCAAACCTTTCCAGGAACCTGTTGTCTGGGATTCCTTCCTGCCAGGTTACTTTCGTTACTCTACGAAAGCAGCTGCGGTGAAAACAGTTGGATGCTCTGGTTTAAAGTTCTTACACAGTAAAAAACGACCAGACATCCAAGATCAAGGTCAGAACAACTGCGCAATACACCCTCAGTTAAATGAAGAGGATTACGAAGGCGTTCCACACGTAGTCCTATGTCCTTTGAGGACCCGGATGGCCTTGGAGATCTAACGTACAACGTCGTTGTCGATCCCAATGCTTCTGAAAATTGAACTTTCTGGGTAGGGGAATTCATCAACCGGCGCGAGACGAGTCTCAACCACGCTGGTCCTGGGCACGTTGTACACATCAGATAGCGCTGTTTGGGGCATAACTATCGCAGCAGCATAAGTTATTAGGGAGACCTTCTGGTCCGGTTCCATATGAAACGAGAAGAAGTGGGACAATATTTGAGGAGATAGTGTATTCTGCACAGAACTATCGGCGAGGAAGAAGTTGGCAGCCGGACGAGGGCATTTCCGGAACCGCGAGGGCGGCGTTCCCAAGTGTGAGACAGTTGCGAGGCCATGTGCGAGTCGATCTTGAAGATGGTTGACCGGTTTGAACAGCCGCGATTGACAGAGAACCCGAAATCTATTAGTGCGCACGTACAAGCAGTCACGAGAGGTTCAGCGCTGCAAAATGCAGTTGGGCTAATGCATAACCAATGTGTTCACCGTGCTGATGGTTAGACCTCAGTTGAAGCAACTGTCAGCTGCATGATCTCAACCATAGTGGTGTTTATCGCTAATTTGTACGCGAGCAGATCGTGTACACAGGCCATGTAGAATCGTGATAGTTAATGCATGCGAATGATGTCGGACGGTTGTCAGTGGGTGAAGTTGATAAGTTGCAGCTCCCCACTGTGAGCATCAATCAACATGGTGGTTACGATACTGAGGAGGATGGGAGCGGGTACGCAGGCGGGCTTCACACCGCGAATACATCGGATACTGCCCCAGTGACCGTGACATGCGCCATCATCTATTGTCCACAGATGTGTGTGAGGCGACCACCACCACCGCCGTCTGGATGTGTAGAGTGCAAAAAGTGGTTTTGCTCAGAGCACTACCATCATCAGGCTGAATCCCCGGTCGTAATTAAAAGGCAGTAGACACCAGAATTAGGAATCTTTTGTATAAAGAATCCTGAGTTGCTGTCCCAGGCAACAGTGGCCAGTGGATAAGACGGGGCTAGTGTATACTGCGTCCAGCCATGCCCGAGAGAGGATGAGACAGTTGTCGCCGCCTGTGGAGCAAGTTAAGTGTTGTCCAATCGGGGTGTGGGTTGCATTACCCGAGTGGTGTCGCGTCTAGTGGCTCATGCTGCATCGGTCGGTGGAAGGGGTGTTCAAGTGGCATTTGGGCATCCACGATCATCAGGACGCACATGCGTGTGCAAGTGGAAGTCGGTCAAGCAGCTGCAGGTCAATGAGCCAGAAAGCGCTCGTAGCGAATTTGCATGACCTTGAGGCAATGAGCCTTGAACATGGATGCCGGACCTGGCAGTGTTTGCGGTCGGCCACAGCTCCCTGCCAGACAGAGAACGAAATGAATGAGTCGATTGTGGGTGAGATAATCCCGTGCGACAAGGCAAATCATTCGCATCTGGCGAAATATGAAACCTGTACGAAGATGCCATACGGGAGCAGTATTTGCTTCCCTTCTGACAGGATAATGCAGTCGATTGGTCAAGTTGTCAGACAGCGAAAACAGGCCAACGGTATCGGTAGGTGTTAGATGAACAATATCCCAGTGACAAACCAAATGGAGAAGCGCAGGAGAAATAGTTGATTGCGCTGACAACTACCTATAAATACCCTGTGAAGGAGGTATACCCGATAAACTGTTCAACTACCTAATATGAAACAACGATCATGCTATTTTCATGGAAAAAAGTGTTCAGATGAAAGTGAGTGTCGGAGGCGGGGGGAGACTTACAAAGCAGAATATCCTGAAGGAGACTGGGGAGAGGAAGAATCTATACTCCCAAGCCAACCGCTCCATTACAGTACCGGACATACGCAAAATCGTTGAACAAACCGCTTTGATAAGGTGTGTGAATAGACTGGGTTTGACCAGACCCGTCTCTGTAACCCAAGGCTGCGGGAAGAAGTAGAAGTCCTTGTCCGGTTGAGAGCTCGACTCAGAGGGAATGGATGACAAGGATTCCGTCACAAGGTTCACATGATCCAGCCTAGATCACAGTAAAAAATTAAATATGGCTTTGAGTGCATGTACGCTAAACCAGCTTTGTTGCTCCAAATAGAGAGGCAGCACTGGCAATAAAACATCAAATTTTACCTCGAAAAATGCTGTGATGCAGAGATAAAATGAATGAGATTCGAGAGCGATCTGTGGGTAAATATTAACTTTGCAGATATGGAACACCTCTAGGCATCTAGAAAAGCGAGAATCGCAATCGTCTACCTAGTTTTACAAATACCTGTCGACAGAAGTAATGAAATCAGCGGTTTGGTTACACGTGCAATGCGGCGTAAATAAGGGAAAATCAGCCCGCAAGTGCATGGAGCCGAAATTAATCCTCAAAGAAATAAACCGGTGAAGGTCGGGATGACGGTAGACCCAGCATGAGATCTCGTGGTTGCTTAGCCACTATCCACAAGTGGCGAACGGTGGACTGGCCTTCAGCGAAGGCCAGTTGTGAAATAAAAAAGGTTTTCGACTAATAAGCAAACGCGGAGCATCTTGGTCGCGATGTGTGATGCAACACAGGGAACAAAAGATACTTCAGCAAGAAATACAGGACCGGTGGTCTTAGGGGTTTTGTCGGTGAGGCTAAATGAAGAAAAGGAGAGCACCAACCTGATCCGAAACCTATCCATTATTTTCAATAGGATGAGCACTAGTTGCCGGGTTGGTAGATTTGCAGATTAGATCCTAACAGTCACCACTTTGAAAGTTGACATTTGACCCGATACTTCAGTTCTCCTACCGCCAACGAACTATGTTGTGTGACTTTAATAACCCGGCAACGAACGCTAACCCTAACGAGCACAATGGACAGAGTAAGGGTAAGTCTTGCATGTAATACGGTCCAGTATTATACGCTGACGTATCCGCTGTTCCCTGAGTTGCCCAAATTAGCATCTTACAAAAAGGTGACAAGTCACGCCGGCATTACGACATGCAGAATGTTGGGTCTAATTTAGTAGGGTTTGACCAAAGTTCAGCGGAAACCTGAGATTTGGACTAGTGTAGTGGAGGGCTCCACGGAGACGTTCACCCTCGAATACAGGTACTGCCTGAAACTATCCGTTCATAAAGTTCCCCATACGCTCTGGCTGGATTTTCCGACTGAAAATGCAGCCAGAAAGTGGCCTGTTCTTATCCAACAACAACAACAACAGGACGATTTGCATAAAATTGATCTGATTCTCAGCCTAACGTTTTCAATGTATTGCGCTGGTAATAAAAGTTGGAGTTGCCACAGAAGCCTAACTATAAATAAACCCTGATAACCTGACCATCGGTCTTCAAAATGAAGGCATCATGCGAGTTATAATCTGTACAAGCCATAACGTTTAAGAAGTGCTTAGTAGGAGCAAAAACCTCAATCTGTTTTCCCGGAATTATAAAGTTATGGGTGAAACATCAAGTTAGAACATTAAGAGAGAGAGTTGGGAACAGTGACCAGCTAAACATTTGGCTTCCAAATATAAATCCGATCGCCGATTCTGACGATTTCCGCCGTGTGCCCATAGTAGGGTAAGCGAAGGGACGGCGACTTGCGTGGCATCTACCGCACTTTTCCCTCATTCACCTTGACCCAGTGTCCGGATAGATTTAAGAAGAACAGGACGGGATCAGGTGCAGTGGCTGACGGAATTAACCAACTCATCTACACGTGCAAAACACACCTGGTCCGCACACAATGGACCGGACCTCACTTTTAACACGTGGCATACATGCACCTCTCACTCTTCCAAATCCGATTTCAAGCGAACATCTGTTCAGCACAGAACATTGACTCCGTTTAGGGCTCGAAGACAAAAAACTGGTGCTTTTGGAGGCAAAACAGTTATAATACGATATCTTGGCTGGCTGACGCGACGGTGACGCAATGTAACTGACGTGTTAATTGGCCTAACAAAGAGGAACCCACGTCTATGCCCACCATGAGTTACCACCTACAGTCTGCGAACTGGGCTTCAAGGAAAGTTACTCCCGTCCGCGTCAAAGAGTTACTAGAAAAGGCATATTAGCAAGCAGATATTGCCTGCCGATGGTTAAATTAGGGGGAAAAGTGACATAATCCGTCAGTTAGAAGTCCTTACAGCCATAACCTTTACTACGCACTGACAGTACAAAGCTTGTCTGGCTATTCACAATGGATCCTAGGTGAATCGAAGGTATCCTTTCCTTCCTCCCCCATTATCTATTAGTGACAAGTCTGAGTGAAGCCGACTGCAAATCAATGGATCAGGTGCACTGCCTAACATGACGCGAAGCCTTCGTTGTACCAAACATACACGACAGTTCGATCGCCGTAGTCCGACGATGTCCACCGTATGATCCACCAAAGGGTGGTGCAGGGACGGTGACTTGCGCGTGATTTAATTTAAAGTGATAGCAGACTTGCGCTGCATCTACCGCATTATCTCCTCCTCAACAACCCGAGCCCGGTTTCAAGACAGAGTCAAGAAGACCGGAGATGGGAGAGGGCGCAGGTGGCTGGCGCGGCCGGAGCCGCCACTGGGCGTACCACCACACCTGGCTCGGATCCCACGGAGTGGGAGTGCCATAAAGGCCACATTAAGGAGCCATTTCCCCCTGACTATCAGTCCGCCAGTCAGCCACTCCACACAAAACACACACTGGGCTGACCACGCGGTCCGAGTTATCCCGTCAGTTGGCAACCTTCCAAGCCACGGATTTAGCGCATCATGATAGTTTCAGCACTTTAGATTGTTTATAGTGAGAAAAATGTGCTGAGCCGTCGAACTCACTCCCCCCACCCCCCACAATCAGACCACAGACCGAGCCGGTCAGTTGTTTGATGCGGAAGTGGGCGCAGCTGCTTGTGAACTCGTCTACGTGTACTACGTACACGACCTGCCCCCAAACACAAGCATCATGATTTCACACAACAACGGGTTGAACGACTCACATCTCACATATGTGAGATAGCCAGAGGTCACGTTAAGAAGGAGCCATCGCAGCCCGAATCTCAGACCACCAGCCAGCCACTCCACACAACACACATCGGACTGACTGTGAGGTCTGAGTGTAGTTGTCAGTTGACAACCTTCCAAACCACGGCACTTATCGTTATCGCGCTCTCTCCTCCCCCACCAGAGCCCGGTGCCATGACGGAGTCAAGAAGACCGGAGGCGGGAGAGGGCGCATGCGGCTGGCGCGGCCGGAGTCACGCACACACTAGCGGCGCACAAAACACACACAGATACCATACAGACGTGAACTGATATATGAGACGAGGCAACTTTGAGAATTTACCTCAAACAAGCTTTCTTTGCGAGAAGCATGGGGTCTTCGCGGGTAAGGGTGATACTGCAAGGAACAAGTGGTGGAGCCGGCGAGGGAGCGACGCGCCGTCGTTTGGCTTTTTGCTGGGGGTCGGATTCTTTCACGTGAACCAGCCAGAGTCGCAGGTTCGCTCGAAACACATATCTGGGTTCCGTCAGACCCAGCATAAACACCTAGAACAGACAAGCGTATACGAAGTTGGTGATTGAAAGACGTTTATAGAAAACCAAACCGCAAAAGAAGGGAAGCGAGAGTGGCATCAGTAGTTTATCAGAAGCGGCAGTCTAAGCAAACGCTTTTCGAAGGCATCTCAGACAAGAATACCGTAAAGCTGTAAAAAATTTGATGAGTGCTATCAACCACAAAAGGAGTTAGGATGCGGACTCTCGAGATCCCTGACTGAGCTGTTACCAAGATTCAGCTACTATGCGGTTAGGATCGGGATAATCAACAGTTATACTGCGTATATGCATGGACAAACACAAAAGAAAACTGCTGGCAAACCCCTTTCCATACTGACGAAATCAGAGGAAACGGAGACACAGTTAGGTCTTCGTTTACGGTATTATAGCCAAACATACTTATAGTCGGTTTGCTCAGTTGTTTCCATCATAAACGAGTCTCTAGATGGTACGGAGGCATTGCACCATACAACAACCGATAAGCCTACCAAAAGCAAGTCAAGAAGGCTGGGTGTGGCATTCGCGACACAGTGAGTCCATGAAGTAAATCCGGCCTGGTGAACGATAAATCTACGCCATGTAAGAGAGCACTACGTGAGTCAAAAAAACTCGGGTGGCTTTCGGAAAGTTAGAATAATTTTCAGCGAGGTTCGAGTTGTCAGTAGTAAGCGGTTGCCGAACAAAATGGATGACAAACGTGAAAAAGAAGCCCAGAACAAAGCCAAATAAGAAGGAAGTTTTCGTTGACGGAAAAAGATGAAATGCCTTGTTCGTTTTGAAAAAAACTACGATTACAAAAAGCCCTGGGGTCTTAGGAGAGTCAAACGCGCTAGAGTTCAAAAACATACCGAAATATGGTGCACCACGGAGAAATTAAACGTCCCCAAACTCCACCAAATAATGTATCGGTATAAGCAAACACAAAAACTAATGATCCACAAAAGAATACTGAGATCTGTGACCAATTACTAGGAATGAAACCCTGGCGCTCACGCGAGTCCTTAATAACGCAGTCTTTCGTGTGATGTTACTGTTTACTCGGCCATTTAAGGAGTGGCGTAAAGTTTACAGGATGAGTTCAAAAATCCCTAAAACCTAATAACTTTGGTACTAAATACTTCCGCTCCGAATATTATGCATCAGCTCTCTTGAAGCCACTGAGGGAATTGCCCTATCCTGTATACTACTACAGTATTCATTTCAATTTTTTGAAGTGCTTACTACTTGCATATAAAGTTAGGTCCTGGCTAGCCTCCTGCTGTTCAAATGTTGCCGGGCGTAAGCATGCGCAATACCTGAGTACTCCTCCGGTTTGAATACCGCTTAGCGCAATCTTATCAGGAAAACGTCTGAGTAATGACCTCTGGGGTAGGTTATCTCTTGCCCAGCAGATTCCTTGTCCTTTCGACTTCATTTTGTATATCCTAACAACCGGGTATACAATTATTCCCGCCTCACTTCACCCTATACTTAAGATTCGTGGGCGCCTTCTGATAGCCCAAATATATGGTAAATATGCTGATTGCAATTTTGTTGGATACGCCGTCAAAAATAGACAAATCACCTACCTTAGTACTTAGATCATATCCCAGTATGGCCATCAAAAAACGGAACAAACGCACGCGCACATACTGGCAAGTACCTTAAATTCGTGAGGGCCAGGACGATCATCACGACCTAAACATGGTAATGTTGTGTTTATAAAAGCAGATGGCAACTTTGTAGGGGCAAATACATGCGAAAGTGGCTGTTGAAAGCAGACGACAAGGTGGCGCGAAGGTTAGACGCAGGGAAACTGCCGGGCACTGGCCACACTGGATCCTCGACCAACGTTTTATGTCATCTTTAGCGTGGAGAAGACTCGCCTGCCATGCACTTAAGAGGCCACGACAATACAACAACTGAAAGTTGAGCTATGCAAGTAGACCAATGCCATAAACTGTAGAAGGCGGCCTTGATAGCTAAACTGTGCAAGATCAAGTTAACAAACTGCCATATGTGTTTTCTGCTGCTCAAAAACATCACTGAATGCATAAGCAACAAACGGCTAGATGAGCGCTCACGGAATTTGATGTTATCAATAAATTATGGTGTTTTCGTAACTTTGGCTTTGTAGGAAATTCTGTTGGGAGAGGGCAGTTTAAATACTTTTATCAGTTGTAGTTTATCTTACAGCTGAATTACTATCCCTATATGTCGTGTCAATACTCTTGCATCACAGTTAACTATGAACTGTTCCCGCCCCATTAAGTGTAAGTAAGGGCTATCAAGTTATTGGTAGTTCAAATCACCAGATGCTGTTTGGTAGTTATTTCATTAGCCTAGAATAATAGTGATCCATATTTGCAAAACGGGTAGTTTCAGCATGTATAATGAAGAGAAAAACCTCACCCCATAGGAATGGTGGGATGCAAGAAGTCGCCTATTTTGATCAACGGTGTACGTTGTGATCACTGCGTATCTCGGAAGGCGGAATTATATAATGGGAGACTTTTAATTGCCTAAACAAAAATCGCAAGCAGAGTTGCATGAAATTTGTGGTTTGAATTAGGTCTACACGAGAGAAGCTCGGTTTAGGCGTCCACTTAGGCGCTTGCTGCGTAAGTCTAATCGTGCTAGTTATCCCATAGACACGATGAGCAGGTTTCAAGCGTTGAGAGAAATCGGATTGTTAATTCGGCAAAACAGAGTGAATATGGTCGGTAGGCGAGGCGTAAGAAAAACCTAACCGATGAGGAAGTGGTAGTTAGAACGAAGTTTTCACAAGCGCAAACAAGAAGGCACACGCGTATGCATCAAGTGTTATCAGGCAAAACGCCACCAGAGGGGTAGGACATTCTGGAACCTAAAATCGAATAGTCAGGCTAGTTGAAGCGATGATACGAAGAGAAATTATAGGCTTGGCGGCTACTATGATAGCGCGAGAAGTCGCACAACTCAGAAGAAAGCAGAATAGGGACTCACCAATGACTCGTCAACCAACGCTTGTAAGAGACCACATGTCTGCGCTGTGTCACCGAATTCAGCCTGTTGAAGAAGTAGGAAAAATTTTAAGTGATGGAGATAAAGTGAAATGGAGACGACAATAACGGAATAAAGAATAAATGCTGAAAGTCTTGAAATTGAAGAGAGGATTAAAAAGGTCGGAGTGCAGGAAATAATAATACTGCACACGTTTTGTAGTATCAAAGTCAGTTTCGGCTCCTTCGTGCGAGCCCTCCGCTAACTTTAAAACCAGAACATACCGTTCTCTTTGTGTAAAATTCTGGTGTGTTCTGAGGAAGACCAGCTGATGTGTGTGGCACGCGCTGATGGGCTGTTCTTAACTCTATCGGTCACCCCTCCCAAGCTCACCACCAGGTGTATGACTGGCTCGGAACATCGATTGGTGCAAGGGAAGACGAAGAGAGCATGACATCGACTCCCGAAGCATTTTCCTCACTACAAATAGTCTGAAGCGCCTGAGAATATCACGTTGCGTTAAATGTCGTGCCCAGGAAGGTTACTGATTCATAATTAAACCCAGACGGCACAGTACGGTCAGTACCCTCTATGGCACTCTTAGACGTGTGAGATATAGGGCACCCATTCACTTTGTGTAAAATCGTGTTGCGTTGGGTGTGGAGGTCAGGTAGTGTCAGGCTACGATAGGGCCCGTTTAATTCGGTTTTTATGACACTCCCAAACAGTTGGGATCCGAGCTGACCCTCCCTCCTTCATGTTTAGAGGCATCTGGGTGCTTTCTGCGTAGACCCGGGGAGAGGGGTGGTGACACGCCGAGGTGCGAGTTCGTGCAGCGCCAGCCACCTGCACCCGATACCGCGGTCTTCTTGACACCTGGCCGGGATGGGAGAGGAGACAGTGTGGTAGGTGCTGCACAAGTCGCTGTACTTGCGCCCCCATGAGGTGGGGGCAGGCGGTGGACATCATCGAAATCAACGGCCAAACTGTCAAGCCAGTTTAAGTTTACATAAGCATGCTAACTGCAAGGTTCACACGTCTTTGATGCTTGCGATATAAATGACATTGAAAACCTAAAAAAACATTCACCAGGTCATAATTTGTCTAGGCGCATAAGAGATCACTTTCGGCTAGCACTGAGTGAAAGAGATAGGAGAGAGAGACTTTGTTCATTTGGTAAGCTAGACTACATTTTCAGAATCGATCTCTAAACACTATGCTTCCAAAGGTAGAACAAATATGCTCCCTGATTATAATGGAAATGAGCAGTTAATGTAGGAACACAAACTTAAGCGTAAATCAAGAAACATCGCTTTACAAATCTGACTGCGGGAATGTATTCGGTTTCTGTTCTGTAGCTCTAATCAAGAGCACTCGCAGACAATTACATTGCAACAAACAGCCAGTAATGTAAGAGTATCAACACAGAGGAGAGAATAAGGTGATTGGCTGGTGGGGATGTTATGAAAATAATGGTCATACCCAATCAATCAGTCTTCCGTAAAGCGGCAAATGAGAGCAAATGAAAGCACCCGGTTAGGTTCACACTTACAGCTATTTCGGAGGTTTTCCGGCCAAGATCAGCGCCCGCGGAAATGAATGCAAGTAGACGGGCCTTGTCGCCCGCAGTGGTGACAGAAGCCGCGTCACACGGACCAGCACGCCATTGCAAGGGTTCCAGAAACTTTTTGAAAACCGCCCTACAGACGTCCTTGTAGGCCGGATCAGAGCAAACGACAGGAATGGCGGAGGTACGGGCGGTCTCGGGTTTGCAGCACGCCTCAATGTAACCACCGTTGAGAGAGAGACGAATATCAATCCGTGGAGCCTTGCCCGTCGATGTACCGCCAGCAGAACTGCTGAACATGGCTAACAAGGCTTCACTTATAGAGGCAGTGGCCACATCGGAGTCTCCAGCGTTGGAATCCAGGAGAGCCATGGTCATTCCGATGTGAGTACTGTCGCTAAACTGTCGAAAATCAAAACATGCGGACTGAGGTTCGGTGACGGTTTCGTCATCGCCGTCACCATCAGCGTGAAACTCTGGCGCAACTGTTTGGTCCCCATTGGGGACAAGGCGGGGTTTCGTCTCCATCGTCTCTTGCAGTTGCTTTTTGCAGGTGATGTCATTATGGGTATTGTGAAAAGCACCATCCTTTGGACTCACTTTTACTCTCTTAGTTTTCTCCTCGTTTAATATGGCTCGCCTGTCGTCTGAAATGTAGGCGATCAGAGAAATATGGTTATAGGAAAGAGGAAGGGAATGGAAACAATATCATGCATAAGCCGTCGATACAGAAGGAACCACGAGGAAAATTTCGATCAGGATAAGAGAAGCGTGGTGTAGATGAAGAACTAGGAAGATGTTGAGGGAAGTCTTTTAAAATAAGAACAAATTAGGACTGGGTAAGGACAGCAGTAGAGCGTTCCAAGCTTACAAATTTTCCTTGAACATCAGCGGCGGCCTGTTGATCGCTAAATGGCAGGTTTTCAGGTCTGGCTCCAAATGGTTCCTCCTAAATGCGACCCTGTTATAAATTTGATCGATATGAGGTCCAATCAAGAGAAGCCTGGTTTGCTTGGACAGATATTGCGTCCGCCGCAAGCAGCGAGGGCCGGTAACAGTCCGGGTGGTGCTGAGAAGCTGCTTATATATACAAACAGAATCTCACATCACCCAGCTCACCTTCTATTCTTATGCCCTCCGTATTCTGAAACGGACGTGGAAGCAGCCTGACGAAGCCGAAACCTTGTCAAGGTGCACCACTTCCGTGACAGCCTCTAACTCTACGCAAATCAGGCTTCGGGAGGGGGGGGGAGTTTTGGATGTGCCATTGATGTCAGTTCAGATAAGGCTATATTGCGGAAGCAAAGCAGTCTGACCTTCAGTTCAGACGAAGAATGGCGTATATGGTTAGTTGGGAGCCTTCCGAGTCGCAAAATGAACTTAAAAAAGTTTGTTTAATTATTCATGGTTAGGAAGAAAGTACTCAATCTGAGCTGGTGTAAAACAGACTCGCCCTCTCCTGTACTTCCATGCTAACAGCAGGTCCAAGTCAAGCCGGTAGAAGATAGGCTTGGAATAAAATTGCTGCGGTGGCGTGAGATTCTCAAAAAACGGTTCACAAGCACGCATGACAGAAGATAAGGCTGGTGTAGATTCAGTTCGCCCGGACCAACACACACCATGAGTCAACACAGCCCCGGTTGCGGTATAGTGCAATAATAGCATTGCGTGCATGGGACGCGTAGATGAAGACGCGTGTTCGAGCAGGCAATGCGCCCCTAACAATCTACAAGGCTAATCATTTCTTTTCATTGAAATAAGAAAGGTCTGGTGAGAGTAAGTTATCCCGATGCTGAGAAAAGTAACCATTGTATAGTCTAGTTCGTGTACAGTCAGTGGTAAGAATACCAGTCCACCGAGACAGACTACGACCCAGGGTGAACAGGACTAAAACTAGCCAGACAGTAAAGGGCATATAATGAACGAACGATGAGATTAACCCCAACACTATAAGGTTAATTAGAAAGACTTTTAAACAGATCGAGGCACCGAAGCCCGCCAAAAAAACCTATAGCACACAAACCCACTCGCCAGTGGATGACGATGAGCAACAGCTAGGACATTTGTTATCCGGTTTGGGGTAAAAAATGGGGATGAGGAGGGAGGAGGAAAAAGTAAAATGAACGCTGCGATTTTAACCCTAGTAAGCGCTTTACTGTTACGGTCAATAAAAGCATTCTTTAAAAGGGGCGACTAAAACTCACCTAACGACACACATGGCCGGGATAGTAGACTGATGCAACTGGTGTCGAAAGAGACTAAAACATCTATCGTCTAGAAAAAGGGACAGAAAAATAACATAGTCAGATGGGAAACAAAGGCGAGAATCAAAAGACAGAACTAAATGTTGGGAGAGGCGCGCACCTCGGGATGCAACATAAACTCCGAGAAGAGGGCCACCAGGCCTCCAGAACAGCCATCGCTAAAATTGTTTCGAGTAATGCAAAGGGGTTTGTCTGCAGCAGTTTCGGCGGTCTTGATTGAGTCGAGAAACTGCTTCTTGAGGTTCACAGCCTCAACGAAGAAGCGAACAAAGACGAAGAACTGGAGATTGCACCAGCCGCAGAGGCTGCAAATGCAAGACGCAAGTAATTAGGCCAATAAAAGAGCGCGGATGCAGGCCAATGACATTGCGATGTGAAAGATGCAAAAATTAAGGAATTACCGTAGGGTGAGCCTCAAGTTAAATTGCTTGAAGACGTTCAAATCGGATTCCTATGGGGGGGAGGTAAATGCTGCGTTGTTAGCGTTGAGGGTGACGTTCAAGAGAGGTAGGAGAAAATAAAGAGGGATGAGAAGGGCGGTGGGAAGGGGAAAGCTCAAAAGTTAGGGCTCGAGATTGTGCTTCAAATGTGCTATTCAGTACATTGCGCAGAAAAAAATACAGTTTTTTAACGTGACTCTAGGTGAAAAGACTATATTTGGTCAAGATGTTCAAGCGTCACACGCACCAGGGCAAGTATGAGTAGTCACTAATCTACTTCAGTGAATTTACTAAATAGATTTAGTTTGCAATGACAAATTATTGCTTTTAACAAAGTGTTCAGATGTGACCATATCCAAATAGAAAATACCCAAAGGAGAATGACAGCGTAAAAGAACGCGCCAGGGGAGGCAAAGACGACCAGCTTGCGATAAACTCAAATTTCTTCGTTCAAACAGCTGTAGAAACAGCCTTGTGGGTTTTGAGTTCTGTCCTGCCTCTACGACAGCACTCAAGTCGATATCTAATTTTTATTTTTGAATAAGATCGACCTTAGGTTTGTTGCCTCTAAAATTCCCCCATTTGTGCTCACTGGAATACGGCGTTCTCGCGTCTTCATCTACTTGATAGCCGTTCTTCTTTATTTCACAGTTATTCATCCCTGAAATGACTCAATAATGAGCAGTTATGTTATCCACCTGAATAATCATCTTACAGTGCTGACTACTTGCATCCTCCCATTTACACATAAATTAGACTGCAGAAGCTCCAAACGCACATCTTGATACCTTGAGCTATTGAAATTCCGATAACAAGGTGGCACATAGCTGAATGACGGAAAATAAAGTACTGAAACATATCCACAGTTTACTTGTGATAAACTATAAATGATAACAGCCAAGGCCGGGTGACGTCTTCGCGATACCTGAGGGGCAGAGCATGAAGGTGAAAACGAAAGGGAGCATACGGTTGACGTTTTCAGCTTTCCCCATTTTCCTGAAGTCTGCTGCGCAAGCCACGGGAATCAAAACGGCAATGGCCTCCCTAATTGTTATTAACTTGATGTGGAGTGAATAGCCGTAATGTTATCGGATCTGAGAAATGTAGATGAAGAAATGCTCCCAATTAACCGAGAAAAGTAACGGGAGACTCTCGGCTTCTTATTCGGTCGACTGATCCACCGAGACGATTTCGAAGGCCCAGCGTTCTCGGACCAATTAAGGGTATGATGGCTGGCAGCACGTTGCAGGTAGGCGTAACAAGAAAGCTAATTATTCTCACTTAGGTCCTGTTTTATAATTAGTAGACGACCGATAGCTGATACTAGGGCCATTCGTGTTAGAGACATCTCGGCAGGTTCGAATGGGAATTTATTAAGACGTTGCAGCAAGGAAAATAGTCGACTCAATGCCCAGCTACATATCGGTTGCCCATCAGACAGGAAATGACCAAAATAATGTTTAGCACACCATTTGAAAGTATGCACCTGGAAACGTTGAACACAGTTTTCAGCCCATGAATCCTTCTTCAAAATCAATATACTCGTGGGGACATTAACATACTCGACAGACGAGTTACCCATCTGGGTCAGAGATGGCAGGCTCTATTAAAAGTCATGCATTACTCAGATAATATTCCCTATTAGCAAAAACCAGTTGAGGACAAAAGATACATTATCAAGAACAAGCATCTGGACCCCACCCTGTTACCTCTGTAACGCAAACGGGAAACAGTTGGACTACGAGGGGGCCAGAAGCTCATTCGCATGAACGAGACCATCTCTATGGTCAACTTCCCTCGCCTAAAAATATTACAAGAAGCGGATTTGTCATCCAGCGATGGGGATGGTGGAGCTGGAGGCCTGCCTTGAGAAGAGATCAGAACTTGCCTCAAATAACTTGACTCTCCGCATCGTGTCAGTTCGGGCTAGGGCCTTGACTGCTTGAGAAAGCTGTTCAAAGGGGTACTGTCGGAGAGTTCGATTGAAGACAGCTGTGTCGCGTGGTCGGCTGGACTCCAGGCCAATGCGAACGGCAGCCTGGAATACAAATTATGAAATGAGAAAGGAAATAGGCCTAAAAACATAAGGCAGTAGGAGCAGGAGCAGAAGAAAAAGAAGAAGAAGAAAAAGGAAGAAGAAAAAAGGAAAGTTTGTGACACAACGCAACATATGCAGACTCCCTGGCCTCAGGATCAACCTGGGTTCGCTTAGAGGTCAAAAAATGTGGTAACTCCGCATGTGCCGACTAAGCGACAAATGTGGTCTTTGCAACTATGACTGACTGATGCCAGCTATATGGCATTTCACTTTATCAGTATAAAAGGACTGGAGGACAGAAAGAAAGCTTTTACTCTGTTAATTAACTTAATTTTCAATGTCTCTTTAAAATAATGCCTTTTTTCATTAGATCGCTCGAAATAAAAAACCTTAAACCTAGAACAGAAATGGCCATTCCAAACCCCCTTTACTTTGTACGTTGTGAAATCCATAAGATTTCATGAGTACGGACAGCAACGATATATATATATATATATATATATATATATATATATATATATATATTGATAAGGTGGAACCTTCAAAGACAAGGGAGACCGGAATGGCCATTTCTGGCTTATTAGGGGCAAGTGTGGCACACTTGGGATTGCGTATGACTGGCTGACGACGGCTAATAAGCCAGAAATGGCCATTCCGGTCTCCCTTGTCTTTGTCGGTTCCACCTTATCAACATATGCTACACGTCGCTATGCGACCGCCTGTGAGGGCTCTAGTCTGAGCTCCAGGGCACAACGGAACATACATGTTCCTTAAGCAGATCGGTGAGCCCTACACTATCATATATATATATATATTGCTAATTGAAGCGAAATATATTGAAGCGTATATATATATATATATATATATATATATATATATATATATATATATATATGAGAAGAAAAAGGCGATCTCAGGGACTAAAGGTGTATTGTCCTGACGTTTCAAAAAGCATACAAGCTTCCATCGTCGGAGGTAGTATCGTACCGCGTCTCACAGTATTTATAGGGGTGATAGCCAGTTTGTGACAGGGTTGTTTGTACGGGTTCACCTTAACAGTGTGCACGATAGGAGGACGGGGTGGGGAGTCCTTAATTGCCGGCATACACAAAGGAATCATCTCTGTAGCCACCGCGGTGAAGAAGGGGGGAGGAGAAATTTCTGTCAGTTGACATGTCTCTCGTTGAGGGGTGGCCATTATCTGGGTCAGCATTGACCTTAATTGGCGCCCTGTGTTGTTTGTGTCCTGAGTGCATGTCTCCTCGTTTGTCGGGGTAGCAATTGATGCGGCGGTGATCATGACTGCGCCTTCGTCGGCCCCGAATTGTGGCGTGGTTAGGTGCATGTCCGTCCTAGGTTCTCCCGCGGTGGAATTCACGTTTGGCCTAATTCCGTGTTTGCTCTTACGTTCGATGAGCTGCGCCCGGAGGGCCTGGTAGGCTGCCGGAAGGGCGACACAACGGTTGATCGACGTAGGCTCCGTGTGCCAGGCTTCAATTGTTTCCCTGGTTACGCGGTCATTTCCTCGACCCAGGATTTCGGCGTTTTGGAAGGCGAACGTGTGCCCAGAGTTTGCACAGTGTTCTGCCACCAGGGACAATGGGTCCATTCTCCTCACTGCCCGCACGTGTTCGGTAACACGGGTCTGCAACCGCTTCCCCGTCTCTCCGACGTAGTTAACTTCACAGGAGTCACATTGGATCCTGTAGATGATGTTTGAAGTCTCACCTCGTGGAAGGGGGCTTTCGGTCTCATAACTAGATTCCGAATGGTTGAATCCGGTCGATGGGCGATTCCGATCCCCAGCGGTCTGAGGAGGCGGAAACTGCCTCAGAGACGCCGTCAATGTATGGCAGTGCACGCCAGACTTTGGTTGTTCTGTTACCAGATTTTGTCTTGGTTTGGCCAGCCTGCTGCGCTCGATGAAGTTACGAGGGTATCCGTTGGCCATGAAAAGGCGCTGGAGGTAGCGGAGTTCTGCCCTTTTGTCGTCCAACTCGCTGCAATGTGTTTCTGCCCTTCTGTAGAGAGCTCGCACACAGCTGCGTTTGTGGCACAACGGGTGCTTACTGTGGTAACTTAGAAGTTGGCGTGTGTTGGTCGCCTTCCTAAAAACCGTAGTTTTTATGTGCCCGTTGGATTTTCGATGGACAAGAACATCCAGGAATGGCAGTTGGTTGTTGATTTCGGCCTCCATTGTGAATTGGATGTCCGGGAAGACGGAATTCAGGACGCTATGGAATTCTTCGATCATTTCTCGCTTGATGATGACGAAGGTATCGTCGACGTATCGAGTCCAAAACGTCGGCCTGTAGTTTTCGAAAACCAGAGTCTCAAGCTTTTGGAGAACTGCCTCAGCGATGAAGCCCGAGAGCGGCGAACCCATTGGCGTCCCTCTGATCTGCTCGTACATGGTCCCCTCAAAGGTGAAGTACGTCTTAAGACAGAATTTTAAGAGTTGGACAAGATGTCCCCGCTTCACCGACTCGCCTGCATCATCGTACCGCTTCTCAAGCAATTCGCTTACCGTTTTGACTGCTAAGTCCTGCGGGATTGAAGTGAAGAGAGAGGTGACATCAAATGACACCATGACCTCGTCCGCGGTGAGTCGCATCCCCCTGAGCTTTTCCAGGAACTGAGTAGCTGAGAGACTTCAGGTGTCGGAACAACCATTTAGCCAGATTAAATGTTGGTGCACCACGCAATGAGACAATTGGACGGAGGGGAATATCGGCCTTTTCTTCTCATTTATGTCCGGGGACACGCATATTCGCTTCAATCAGCAATATTTTTGGGCGCGAAGCGCTTGAGTCAGCACGACGTTGGGAAACCTTTGCCCTTCGTGTGTCATCTACGTACGCGCAAATCCAGTTCCTCCACAGATGCCTTGACAACTACGTGCTTCCGAAGAGCTTGTCTTACAGGCCACCGGTGAACACGAGTCTGGCCAAACGGTGGGTGATGCAACACGGCAGGCGAATGATACGGGCGCTCCTCCAGGACTGCCACCTTCGATTGCGGAAATATAACGGGGTTTTGAGCCAAGCGGTTGCAAAGTGCGCTGAACTCATTGGCGAAGACGGAACTAAACTTTTGCGACATGTGATAAGTAGACGAGCCAGAGAATTACGGGCAAAACGAGATGCGGATCTGACGGATAAGCTTCGAAATATAAGCCACTCACCTGAGGAAGAGACTGATGTCCTAGTCCACAATCTTTCCTCTAAACAGTTGACGCCTGGACAGCTGAAGGTTCTGAGTCATGAGGCTTGCTTCAATACCACAGACGCCGATCCGGTTAACCTCATTGCCACAGTCGAATCAATTCTCAAACAAACCTCGGAATCCGATGAAACAAAACACCTTGTTCGGCAACAGGTAACCGCCTTGGTAATGGCACATAAACCACGCACAATTATTACCAGAGTGGAGCAGGATGCTGTCAAGAGACTGAGAGCTGACACGAGTATTGTGATACTACCAGCGGACAAAGGACGTTCTACAGTCGTCTTGGATAAGACCGACTATATTCAGAAGGCCAACAACCTGCTGGAAGACCGACAGGCATATCTTCGCTGCGAGGGTGAACCGATGAAGAAGCTGATGATGCAGCTAGACAAAACGCTTGCCGATATGCAGACAAACAAAGTAATAAGTAAGTCGGTAAGACTGGCTGTAAAACCATCTGATGCGGCCGCAGCAAGGTTCTACGGATTACCAAAAGTACACAAGGCCGATATTCCCCTCCGTCCAATTGTCTCATTGCGTGGTGCACCAACATTCAATCTGGCTAAATGGTTGTTCCGACACCTGAAGTCTCTCACCTCGGGCGCAGCCACAACGGTCACTTCAGCTACTCAGTTCCTGGAAAGGCTCAGGGGGATGCGACTCACCGCGGACGAGGTCATGGTGTCATTTGATGTCACCTCTCTCTTCACTTCAATCCCGCAGGACTTAGCAGTCAAAACGGTAAGCGAATTGCTTGAGAAGCGGTACGATGATGCAGGCGAGTCGGTGAAGCGGGGACATCTTGTCCAACTCTTAAAATTCTGTCTTAAGACGTACTTCACCTTTGAGGGGACCATGTACGAGCAGATCAGAGGGACGCCAATGGGTTCGCCGCTCTCGGGCTTCATCGCTGAGGCAGTTCTCCAAAAGCTTGAGACTCTGGTTTTCGAAAACTACAGGCCGACGTTTTGGACTCGATACGTCGACGATACCTTCGTCATCATCAAGCGAGAAATGATCGAAGAATTCCATAGCGTCCTGAATTCCGTCTTCCCGGACATCCAATTCACAATGGAGGCCGAAATCAACAACCAACTGCCATTCCTGGATGTTCTTGTCCATCGAAAATCCAACGGGCACATAAAAACTACGGTTTTTAGGAAGGCGACCAACACACGCCAACTTCTAAGTTACCACAGTAAGCACCCGTTGTGCCACAAACGCAGCTGTGTGCGAGCTCTCTACAGAAGGGCAGAAACACATTGCAGCGAGTTGGACGACAAAAGGGCAGAACTCCGCTACCTCCAGCGCCTTTTCATGGCCAACGGATACCCTCGTAACTTCATCGAGCGCAGCAGGCTGGCCAAACCTAGACAAAATCTGGTAACAGAACAACCAAAAGTCTGGCGTGCACTGCCATACATTGACGGCGTCTCTGAGGCAGTTTCGCCTCCTCAGACCGCTGGGGATCGGAATCGCCCATCGACCGGATTCAACCATTCGGAATCTAGTTATGAGACCGAAAGCCCCCTTCCACGAGGTGAGACTTCAAACATCATCTACAGGATCCAATGTGACTCCTGTGAAGTTAACTACGTCGGAGAGACGGGGAAGCGGTTGCAGACCCGTGTTACCGAACACGTGCGGGCAGTGAGGAGAATGGACCCATTGTCCCTGGTGGCAGAACACTGTGCAAACTCTGGGCACACGTTCGCCTTCCAAAACGCCGAAATCCTGGGTCGAGGAAATGACCGCGTAACCAGGGAAACAATTGAAGCCTGGCACACGGAGCCTACGTCGATCAACCGTTGTGTCGCCCTTCCGGCAGCCTACCAGGCCCTCCGGGCGCAGCTCATCGAACGTAAGAGCAAACACGGAATTAGGCCAAACGTGAATTCCACCGCGGGAGAACCTAGGACGGACATGCACCTAACCACGCCACAATTCGGGGCCGACGAAGGCGCAGCCATGATCACCGCCGCATCAATTGCTACCCCGACAAACGAGGAGACATGCACTCAGGACACAAACAACACAGGGCGCCAATTAAGGTCAATGCTGACCCAGATAATGGCCACCCCCTCAACGAGAGACATGTCAACTGACAGAAATTTCCTCCTCCCCTTCTTCACCGCGGTGGCTACAGAGATGATTCCTTTGTGTATGCCGGCAATTAAGGACTCCCCCACCCCGTCCTCCTATCGTGCACACTGTTAAGGTGAACCCGTACAAACAACCCTGTCACAAACTGGCTATCACCCCCTATAAATACTGTGAGACGCGGTACGATACTTACCTCCGACGATGGAAGCTTGTATGCTTTTGAAACGTCAGGACAATACACCTTTAGTCCCTGAGATCGCCTTTTCTTCTCATTTATGTCCGGGGACACGCATATTCGCTTCAATCAGCAATATATATATATATATATATATATGGCAAAGACTTTATACCGTACTTCCGACATAGATACTAGCTAAAAGCCCAGACACGTGTTTCGCCGATGTTTCTGCTGCTGTGTGACACAGCAACGAGGGGTTCGGCTCCTCAGTGGGTCCCCCAGCGTTCTCTATGCGGTTTCTGGTATATGGACTCCAGAGATCAATCGGGTAATGATTTCGAGAGTAGGATTTGCGATGATGATTTTTTGAGTCAGATCCGAAATTTCATGAACAGTAGTACTACGAGTATGAATCGTATATGACAAGACTTTATACGATGACAGATATCAGCAGCCAGACACTGATACAGATTGCCAGTTCACGAGGTCGGTCATTGGCAAGCTCGGTTTCTGGGAGTATGAGATACCGATGGCAATACATTTCGAAATTATTAGCGTAGACATGGATCGGTGATACTGACTTTTAGGTCAGATCCGAATTACGAACATTTATCGAACAACCATCGTGGAATAACGATGTCCTATTCTACAAACAAGTAGTACTATTAGTATGAAGTAGCAAAAGACTTTTATACTGTATTTCGCGCATAGATATAGCAAAGCTCAGACAGTTTTCGATGTTGCTGTTGTCAGACACGCAGGGTCGGTTTCAGTACCAGCGTTTATGCGGTTTCTGAGGATCATATCGGGACATTCAGAATATATGTCGATTGGAGTCAGGGTATGCGACATGACTATCTCAGGTGTCACGAACATTTGTCGAAGACATCAATCATCGTGGAATGCTCAATGCACTGCCCATTCTATGTCGGAAGTACGGTATAAAGTCTTGCCATATACGATTCATACTACTTGTAGTACTACTTGTTTGTAGAATGGGCATTACGTGGTTATTCCACAGTGGTTGATTGTCTTCGACCCAAATGTTCATTGAAATTTCGGATCTGACCCCTAAAAAGTCATGTCCGAATCACCTGACTCCATGTCCTGCACTTAATAATTTCAGAAATTATTTACCCGATTATTCTCTGGAGTCCATATACCAGAAACCGCATAGAGAACGCTGGGGACCCACTGAGGAGCCGAACCCCTCGTTGCTGTGTCACACAGCAGCAGAAACATCGGCGAAACACGTGTCTGGGCTTTTAGCTAGTATCTATGTCGGAAGTACGGTATAAAGTCTTTGCCATATACGATTCATACTACTTGTAGTACTACTTGTTTGTAGAATGGGCATTACGTGGTTATTCCACAGTGGTTGATTGTCTTCGACCCAAATGTTCATTGAAATTTCGGATCTGACCCTAAAAAGTCATGTCCGAATCACTAGACTCCATGTCCTGCACTTAATAATTTCAGAAAATTATTTACCCGATTATTCTCTGGAGTCCATATACCAGAAAACCGCATAGAGAACGCTGGGGACCCACTGAGGAGCTGAACCCTCGTTGCTGTGTCACACAGCAGCAGAAACATCGGCGAAACACGTGTCTGGGCTTTTTAGCTAGTATCTATGTCGGAAGTACGGTATAAAAGTCTTTGCCATATACGATTCATACTACTTGTAGTACTACTTGTTTGTAGAATGGGCATTACGTGGTTATTCCACAGTGGTGGATTGTCTTCGACCCAAATGTTCATTGAAATTTCGGATCTGACCCTAAAAAGTCATGTCCGAATCACCTGACTCCATGTCCTGCACTTAATAATTTCAGAAATTATTTACCCGATATATATATATATATATATATATATATATATATATATATATATATATATATATATATATATATATATACTTAGGAAACATACCGGATAAGCACTGAAGGCGAACTTATCAAAAATCATCAATGGTTTCCCAGACCTGGGTCTGTTTACAGAATTTGAAACCAAATTAGGGCAACCTTCGAAGTGTCAACTAAAGGTAGTAGCTTGGGACCTACGAACCGTTTAAGTATACGC
Organism: Schistocephalus solidus; assembly: GCA_017591395.1. Classification (NCBI taxonomy): domain Eukaryota; kingdom Metazoa; phylum Platyhelminthes; class Cestoda; order Diphyllobothriidea; family Diphyllobothriidae; genus Schistocephalus; species Schistocephalus solidus. Next base: position 47,440 of record WEDG01002958.1, read on the forward strand.
GGAGTGAAAAGTTAAACTACAGTGAAACTGTGAGACATTTCTAGGTCCACCAGCATCCGACGAAATTAAATGTGAGGTCAACCATACATTTACCTAACTCTAAGGTGGACAAGTAAAGAACTAAGGAAGAAACGGAAAGTAATCCTTCAAGTCATATTAGCAAGCATGACTAAAGACTGTCGTACAAGGAGGTAGTTTCGAAGCGCCTCAGCTACAATGGCCGAACGACTTTGTCCGATGTCAGGAAGGACGAATTCATTGGAGACGCTGGCGAGGAGAACAAATTCATACTTTCTCCTCAGATCCTCTCGCGAAATGAGAAGCCAGTCCCTGGTAAACCTCGACTGATTGGCATCCAGTAGTTGCACTTTACTGTCGGCATCCGCCATCGCTGTCTGAGTAGACGAACTGAGGACAGTGACGCTTGTGGAATCTGGAAAAGGCGAAAACGGCAGTCTGTGAGACTAGATGAGAAGCGACCGATGGAGGCGTCATTTGAGATTAGTTCTGTATAGGCCTTTTCGGAAAAGATTCGTTGTGTAACATAATAAGAGGAAACTTACTCAACAGTTGAATAGCCCTGGCCCTTTCTCGGAGTTCAGGCTGGAAGTATTCTATAATAAGAGCAACTAAGTCTCGAAACATTTGGAGAGCTTCTTCGGGATCCCTGTTGTAGATTGCAGCCCAGGCGTTCCTGCCAATATTGTACTGCAGGGAGTAAGAGAAAACAAAATTTAGAGAGGTGGGTTACGCCGCAGAAGAAAAATCGACCAAAATTGGGAAACTGCCTCTGGTGAAATCGGTTGTTTTATCAATTCGTTTAAAAAAAGGTATCAGGCATAGTTAAAGACCTTAAAATAATCTTCTTTGTCCTTCATCGTTCTGGTGGATAACGACGAACAGAAAATTACAAAAATAGGTTCATTAAAGACATCCTGCAGTTTTGGTTCTTATAAAACTCGGCAAAAAGTGACTTGATTCTTAAAGAGTGACTAAACACCTAGACGAATGTCTGCCTGGCAGAACAGAACACCCGTAGTTCACCTTAAGATCAGGAAATGTCTGCGAGAACTATTTCTATCTGGCCTTCAAAGGCCCGGATCACAACCAAACTGAGAATAGAAGGTGATTAGATGGTAGCTGCTACCTAATGACCAGTCAAGCGAGGATTCCGTTACTGGGTCTTGTCAATCGGACGTTAGGGTGTGGCACGTTGAAGATAACACTTAAGTCAACAATGTTTTTTACATGCTCCTTTGTCAACTGTTCGGTGCCCGTTAGTATGCAACCACCCTCGAAGACACTAGACGTGGAGCACCGATGCGATACATATTGGATAGCCCACCAATAAAGTGGTTCATTTAAAACACGTTTCCCATCGCATATATTTCAGGAAAATGTAAAGATCCTGTGGTATAGTATCTTGAAACTCCGCCAGAGTTATGCTTTACACATTACACGATATGCGTGACCCATCTTTAAGGGATAGAAGACAAAAAAACAGGGAAGAAGGAGGTCGCTTGGTTGCTGTATTCATCATTCCCAGTGTCATTTGGAAGGCAGAAAAAAATCTTCTTCTCGTTAGGTTTCTCTAACCCGTTGATATTTTTTGAGAGGATCCTCAACAGGATAGCACCGTACACAACTAACTGGGCCAATCGTTCATGAACAAGCAAATTTTGAGAGGAAATTCCTGAGGATTGTTTAGCAAACATTTGATTAGTTGTCAACAAGTGATCATCAAAAAATTATGGTTGGGGTGTTCTGAAACGTCTCGCCAACACATTTCGAATTTCTCCAACAGACTAACCATGTACAGTGGGTGACCGAGCTCATGCAAAGTTAACCAGAATTCTGAAATGAAATGAAATGAAGGATGACTTTAGTGGGGTTGTAATAGTAACCACCGTACATCCTAATTCGAAGATACTGCGGACACGGTAGGATAACGGCTTTTGAGTGCACTGTTTTTCAGTCACCTGCCAAAAACTGTAATTGGTAAAAACATCGCTATTTGAGAAGTATACATTTTTAATATTGCTTTTCGCTGTAAGAGTTGTAGGAATTGTAGGAAAGCATGCATAAAAAATATCCTTTCTTGCCCTCAACTAACAGCTAATCACTTCTTTTTTAACTTTTGTACTCAAGGAAAGATTATCTTGCGGTTATAAAAACGTTTATAATTATGAGAATTTTTAAGACCGTACGATTTCCATTCGACCATACGTTTGGTAATGCCTCTCATGAAGTATACAACATATTCCACACCTTTTTTATGGAAACTACGGTATTTTCTTAACGGCATAACGTATGGTTTTCCTTACACTGAAAGCATACGGCTTGTAGACTGGAAAACTTAAACCTAAACGCTACGGCAGATCAAGCTCAAAAATATTCGGAAAATGGAACACTTTTTAAACGTAAACATAGCCCTCCCTTGAGTATAAAGTATGAAGACTTAATTTCTACCAAATGGTTACAAAAACGAATGCTTTTGCATAAATGTTTTATGAAATATATTTGAATTTTTAAGGACAGAGAAAATCCATTTAAAAATGTATCCTAATTGAGTAGTCGTTATTTCCAATACCATTTTTTCCAGGTGGGCAAAAAGCAATGCACTCAAAAGCAAGCATCCTGCAGCGTCCGTAATATTGTCACCTTTGGCTGTACGATGATTAATATTACAATCCCACTTAAATAATCTTTCCTTATCGTAAACGTATTTCAGAATTTTGATTAACTTTGTATGAGATCGGTCACTCACGGTATTTAAACAAGACGGTCGGCAATTGATCTTGTACGGGAGCAGTGAGATCATACTAAAACAACGGCGAAAATCTAATTCGATCCTTTAATGACAGACGAATACTTGTTTGGTAGTGTTGGTGTGGTCATGCAGGGGGGAATGGTAGAAGGGAGGAGACAAAAACCTGATGGGAAAGGTCCAGTCGAAATTATGCAGATGCGTAGGGCTAACGCTTACTTTGGATATTAATTCGGGATTACTGGAGACCTGGGTCAGCAGGATATCTGCACATGATCTGTCAGAGCTCCGGACCACCAGAAGAAATTTTAATCTTCGAGCGCAAGCAAGGCTGGTTTTGTCGCCACTTTCCTAAAAACAGGAACGGAGAGAAGAATGAGAGAGAAAAAAACAGTTAAGCGATCACTTAATTAAGGAGCAAAGATTGGCTAGTGACTAGAAAATTGGGTGTGCCAGTAGGTGGAAACAGACTCTTATGTATACGAACGTCCTAGGCTCTAGCGGACATGCCTACAGGGCAGTCGGCTGAATCCACAAAAGCAACTGCGTAGAGTAAGTGTGTTCCGGCAGTATTAAGGCTAATAAGTAAGCAACAGGCATTAAACCCGACCAGAATTCTATTTCCTGACATCTTCAAGGTAAAGAATGCCCGGACGCTACAGGACTTGAATCAAGGAGCAGGTTTCAGAAAAACCTGATATTTCGTTTATCGGAAGTTAAGGTGACTACAAGCGAAACTTGTTGAGCATCAACACAGGTTTTCTACCACACGTAACTTTCAGCAGGAAGTCACAGTTAACTACGCTTGAAGACGGATTTGGATGCAGTTTATTTTATCCGTCATCGACCACGCCTTCGCCAGCTACGCATGTCCTACCCTATACGCTGGCAAGAACAAAACTTCACTTACTCAGACAACACACTACTTGAGGGAAAACTTACAACTTGCTTATCAGACTCAGCGACCAATCAGCAAACTCCCAAGAGCTTCTTAAACTCCATGGTGGTTTACACGATCAGCCGCATTTTGATCCCATGGACCAAACGCCTCAAGTACCACCTCTATCTGACGGATCGTATTTTGAGTGGGACTTGGAATAAACCTAGCAATAGGAAACGTATACAGTTGGTCTGTGCCCCGATTACGCTGCCTCAGAACAGGTTTACTTTCATAAAAAAATAAGCATGCTTGCCGCAGACATGGCTTCCCTCCAAAAGAACTTTAAAGTTAAAATTACTTGGTACAACACACCAAAATATTTGTTAAAAGTAAACGCTAGTGATTTCAACCAGCTGGTGATAAAGTCTTTAGGATAGGGGAGAAGACATCAGCTGTCGATGTGCCAGTGGAAAAAGTTAAGCTCCACAGCGCGAGTATCGACGCGCAAGTTTGTGCCAGGAGATCAATTAGACTCATCGATAAGTGGGATACCATCAGCTGCTCTTCGTGGGGTTCCCGGTGGAGAACCGCAAGTTCAATGCTGTCTGGTTGCTCGCGAGGGCTATATGGAGCAGCATGAGGACATGAACGCGTGAAAAAACGCACACAGGTTATACGCACATATTATGGATTAATGAAACGTTCTCAGGGAGAGAAAACAAACGTTCTAAGTCTGCCATGAAGTGGTCACACAAGTACTGACTGGAAAAATAAACCAAATTGGGCAGCAAGCGAAACCTGACGGAGGCAAAGTGGAATCACAGACGGAAGGGGGCAGCCAAACAATGTTTTACAGAACAATACAAGAAAGCTAGCGAGTGCAACCGCGGACATCAAAGGACCTACAATGGGCAGGTAGTGGTGCAGCTGGTCCCTCACGAGGACGTACGGCACGCAGACATACTCTCGAGTGTGACCCACCAAGAAGAGCGAGGCTACGCGGCAGGTCAGCAGCTGAAAGTAAGAGAAAGGGTGGGGAAGGATCAGGAAGAAAGGGTCAACCGGTGTAGGAAGTGCAGTTTACTCAAGCAAAAGTTGTCGAAGTCATTGTGCCCTGTTCATACGGCAACAGAGGCTTGCAATTTTCAAAAAAAGAGCTTTCAAATGTAAAAGGCCTACCAATTGATCCTCCAGCTTACTCCAAGAGGCGCGGCGACAAAGCAGGCTCTTTCGAATCTCCACATCACGTGAGTCGACTGTTATGAAGTGAGAAAACAAAAAAAACTACAGAGAAGACTGAGATGGTGTACCACAGGAGGACGCAAATGGGCGAGGGGGGTTATGAGGTCTCCTGGTTTTCACCAGCACCGTTACTGAGAGCGGAGTCAGCAAGCAACCCAGACATGCTATTGGGCATCAGAAAGTTTTAACAAAGCCCTAAATACATAGAGTAG